>AYEL01080771.1:0-13198 GCA_000484575.1 Olivierus martensii
AATGAAATATTTATAGAAAATTATGTTCTAGTATTGATATGTTAATAAAAAAAATAGATCATTTTCCTTTAATATTGCAATGCTGATTATTGGTTGATCAGTGCTTACCCCTTCATTAATTAATTGTAGTTTTATTAATTTGATAAAAAAAAGTAAATTTTATGTAAATTATGTTAAATATATATATTTTGCATGAAAAGAGAAAACGAATAATGACTCCTGATTGGTGTAATTGTACTTAAGTATAGGTAATTTCTGAAAGAAAGTAGGTAAAAAATTAATCACAGACTGTATAATTTTATTGCATTATAGCTATTAACTACATAAAAAAAAATTATTAGAAAAAGAAGCATTGTTAATTAACAGATAAATTACCATTGAAAATTATCAAGATAATTGTGCAAAATTAGTGAAAAAGTTTTATAACTCTATTCCTGTAATGAATGATTAAAAAAGATGACTATCACAAATACTATTCAGATATAAAGAAAATTTTTTAAGTGTTTAGAAATTAAATATAAAATAAATTATTATATTAAATATTGATAATATCTTTCATTTAATAAAAAATATACACGAAATATATTTTAATAGAATATTGAAGTAATGATTTAATGATTTTAATATTATTAAGGGATGAAAAAATTCTATCAAAGGAAATGTATATATTGATAAAATCTAAGGTCTTTTTCATGGAATAAAAACTTTTATTATGAAGAAATCGTCTTAAGAAGTCTTACTCCTAAGATTTAAAAAAAGCCCCTTTTTTACGAGAAAAACTCACTTTTAAACAATAATGACATCAGTAAAATGGAACTTGAAAACAAAGAAGGAATATCTATTTTTTTCTATAAATACATCTTTTGGCTAAAGATGCGCAATAAAATTTTTTCTATTTACAAAATGTTTTCTTTGCAAATAGGAAGTGTAAATATAGTAAAATGGAACTTGCAAACAAAGAAGGAATATCTATTTTTTCTATAAATACATCTTTTTGCTAAAGATTAGAATGCGCAATAAAATTTTTTCTATTTACAAAATGTTTTCTTTGCAAATAGGAAGTGTAAATATAAACGCAAAAATAGAAATGTTTTAGAAGAAAAATGTACCTAAAATATTCTGAGAAACTTTGCGCTATTAATTATAATTAGAAAAATATTTAAATTTTTTAGTATTTAATAATAATAAGTTTCATTTAAAAATATATACAGTATATAGTATAATAGTAGAAAAAAGCATTGCCAAGAATTTCTATTTTATACTTGTTTATACAGATTTATTTCAAAAATCTCGTCGAAAATTCCTGATTTGGTTCACATATTGTGTTTAGGTAGAGTTAAGTTAGTTTTGTCAAGCCGCCATATCCTCATGGGACATTCTGTATCTGGCTGTGGCTACTTATAGAGCCCATCAGGCTGGTCAACCTGATGGTTGAAAGATGGAATTTAACAGGCCGGGCCCGGACCTCTCCTGAAAAACTGGAGGTTGGGACCCGGATCTTCCAGGGTTGTAAGCCAGAGCTTTGCCACGTGGCCATCCGACCGACATATTGTATTTAATAATGATGTAAAATATAATCTTCTAAAATGCAGCATTTTTACTGAACATATAGAAATCATCTTGATCTTAATGGCACAATAAATGTATAGTGCTTAAAAACAGCATAACAGTACAGACTTAAAAATTTTGATAAACGGTAAAAATTTCATATAATAGATCTTTTATCATAAATGCTATCAAAACTATGTAATGGCTGATTTCTTTATATCCGCTTCTGCCTAGTTCTCTTGAAAATAAAAACATTTCAAGCTTAAAATGATGACTTAAATATCAAAATACACATTTAAAGTCCCAAATATTACATTAATGACAAGAACATCTATTTATCACTTATGTATAACCTGGTAATTTTAAATCACTGTTATCAGCCACAATGGATATTTTCAGATAACGTTCAAAAACAGAGATCGATAGATGAATCAAAAATAATAATAATGAGTAATAATCTTCAGTTAACAACAAAAGATAACTGGTATTTTAAAATACAATAAATAAAAATATTTGATTTGATAAAATTTTAATATAGTAGCTTTCTCCGTTCTCTCTATAGCAATGGCTTTTTAAAATAATCATTACAGAATTCCGATACTGCACAATAGTTCTCAAAGAGCGATACATATGACAGAATGCACTTTCAGCATAAACATGACGTGAAACTTAAAGATGTAAGACAAAAAAAATTAGTTTGGCAGAGCCTTAAGAAGAACTGTATGAGAAAAGACATGCTAAGAACATGGTAATAGTGATGCTAAAAAATAATGCACATCATAATCCTAAATATTTTTTAACTTTAAAGAAAAATGATATATATAGGATATCCTGGAGTTATGTCATCTTAGATTTCAGATAGATGCCATAAAACTTGAAAATGTTTATAAGTCAAAGCACTATCTTTTTTCACTTATCAATGCTTTTAATGCATTGCAATTTTCATGTACATACATAACTAACATAAGTGAAGCATTTATAACTAAAAAACTACTGTAGGATTTATTTTGAAGAAAGTAAGCATTTTTTTATCAGAAATTTACCGCTGAAGAACCATAAATCCAAATTAAACATCGGAACTTTGGGGTATGATGACAATTGAAAATGTACATAAGTCCGAAGCGCTATAAGTCGAGGGGCCGAAAGTCAGAGTATGGCTATGCATACATCTTTATCCTGTGTTATAACTTACAATATGACTTTATTAAAATTTTCGAAATTAACGGCAGATAAAATTGATTGATTTAGAATAAATAAAATATAATTTATCTTTATAAAAGATTAAATGATTTAATTTTATTTGTAAAGTTTTATTTCTTTATATTAATTATTATTTCTTTTTATCTTTTTTGATATAATAATATTCAACTATTCAAATTATATTTATTAAAAGCAGTAATTTTATTAAATAATATTACAGAATTAAATTCTTAAATATTACCATACAAATGAATAATAATTTTAATAAATAGCATTATATAGATATTTAACTTAGTCAATTCACCAATTATATAAACATTCAACTTTTTTCCCATTTATAACTGCTATTATTAAAATAATATATAAAATTTCATATAAAGGAGCACTTGACAACTTTTTATCGTCCTTTACCATGACCGTGACTTTGTTTGTAGCTTCCGCCTGATTTTCCGCTGCTTCCATGTCTGCTATGTCCCCCGCCGCCACTGCTGCTGCGATGACCTCCTCCTCCAGATTTATGTCCACCTCCACTACTATGATGACCACCACCTTTCTTTCCATCGCTTGAATGATGACTACTATGGCCACCTTTCCCGGATTTATGATAATCGCTGCCTTTCTTACTACTGTCGTCATGTTTCTTACTATCATGACTTTGGTGGCTTTTTCCACCGTGGTGTTTCCAATTGTCGTGATGACCGCTATGTTTC
Source organism: Olivierus martensii (assembly GCA_000484575.1). Lineage (NCBI taxonomy): Eukaryota > Metazoa > Arthropoda > Arachnida > Scorpiones > Buthidae > Olivierus > Olivierus martensii. The sequence continues at coordinate 3,459 of AYEL01080771.1, forward strand.
TTCTTATGATCGCTATCTCCAAAATCTTCGTGGTATGATTTAGATTCTCCTCCCTCTTCTTTATGGTATACATTTTTGAAACCGCTGCTTTTTCCACCTTTACTTTTGTGACTTCCCATACCAGAATTACCTCCGGATTGACCACCACCTCCATAATCGCTGTGGTCGTTTTTCCCTGATGAATATCCTCCTCCACCTGATGAGCCATGATGATCGCTGCCGTAACTATCATCAGAATGTCCTCCACTGCTATGACTACTATCACCTCCTCCACTAAAAAAATTTCCATAATCATTTTTGGAATTTTTATCATCGTGGCCATGAGATCCATGATCGTCGCTCCATTTTTTAAAGTCGCTGTCATCTCCGCTGTCGTGATGTTGTGAATGATCTCCCCATTTGTGCCCTGAACTATATCCACCGTGACCACCACCACCATATCCTCCATGGCCACCGCCACCTTTATGACCACCTCCACCGTGACCACCATATCCTCCTCCATGTCCATGAGAATGGACTAAAATCAGCGTAGCGCAGAAAATAACTGCTGTAAACTGTAATAAATATAAATATTTAAATGTAATATGAGTAATACTATAATAACATGTAATATTGTAATAAATAATCATTCACTTACATAGAATGCCATTGTCTTCACCATTGGAAGAACGAGAGGATTATGAAATCTGAACGATACATCTCTCCTTTTATAGGAATCCAAAAACTGGAAAAGAAACTCTGCAAACATTTTTTTTCATTTAAGAATTTAATTAAATGCAGTTCATTAACTTTTTATCTGAAAATTAAATCAAAATAAGTGGATTTCAAGACTTGAATTTATGTCAAGAGTTCAAGTTTTATTTTTACATTTAATTAACAGATTAAACAATATAACTCATCAATTCATCACGAACCTGAAATTATAATCATCTCTTATCCATTATGAGATTAAATTTAGATTTAGAAAGAAATTTAGAATCTTAGCTTAGTTACTGCATATAAAATGTAATCCAAATTATTTCATTGAATTAATAGATGGAAAAAAATTATCGGGGTTGTGAATTAACGAAAAAATTGATTTAAGGATTGAAGTTAATCTTCTGGACTAAATACAACTGATTCAATAATTTCAATTATTGCTGTTATGTCCGAACTATGTAATAGAACATTTTACTCTGTCAAAATTAAGCATTAACTATCTTCAGTGGCTTAGCTATAGTTTGAGCTGCACGGAGTGATCTGTCAATTTTCGCCTTCGTTTGGAAAATATTGTACATAATACACATCAAACCTATTTTAGACGGAATTTGAAAATTAAATTTAAGAAAATATAATTTCTTGTTCTTTTATTTATAAATTAAAATACAAGATTACAAATGTATTTTTCTTGCTTTTTTACTAGCAAAATCATTTATGATACTATCAAAATCTATTTCGTTTGTTAGTTTATGTTTGTAATTGTTAACTCTGGGAATAGTTGATAATTTTTACTCTTTTTATTATTAAAAAGTGTTTAAAATTTTTTTAATGCCAAAAATGCCGTCTCCTTCATCCACTCATAGCTATGCCACTGATTGTCTTAATGGCCTTCTTATAACTTAAATATTTGAGTTTAATTGTAATTAATAATTTGTTCTTCCCCCTCTTTCATAAGAAATTTCTCTTTTCCATCAAAATAATAATTTCTGATTTTTTAAAATCAATAATTATGTATGAAATCATTATAAACTTAGTACAGTATATCATATTTTCTAAAGTTTATAATGATGCGAAAAATAATTTTTCTTTAATTGTTTTTAAATCGTAATTTTATTTTCCCACGATAATGCTTATTTGGATATTTATAGTAAACATATATTACTTACATTATGTTAAAAATAACTTTAAATGGAAAGAGGACACTGATAATGACTTGTAATTGAAAAAAATTGTACTTAAACAGGGAGTAATTTCCAAGAAAAGTAGGTGAAAATAAATCACGTGACATGTAATTCATTTTATTCAGCATATATAAAGGAAACTAACTCGAAAGAAGAATTCTTAACCACTCTGAAAAGGAGTGGGAACGATTATTAAATCTCGTAAATTGTGAAACATTTATGCACAACTATCATATATAAATTTATTATAATTTATTAACGTGATAACAGAATAAAAAATAAAGATATTGAAGTATATTTTCTATCTTCGAAGAAAAGCTATAAAAGTAGAAGAGTATTGAACTATCATTGCAGTTTTTGATCTACTGTAATCTGATACAACTCCAAGTAAACTAATAATATTAATTTTATTTGTTGTAAGAAGAAATTCATTAATTTCTTTTTATATTACTTATTTAATAAAATGAAAAACAGTTGCTACAATTTGCTTTTTAAAACTTTTATAATTAAAAAAAATGAATTATTGCGTTATATTTATAAAAATTAAATTATTTATATTGTAAAATTAAGTAGACAAGGCTACAATTTGCTTTTTAAAACTTTTATAATTAAAAAAAAATGAAGAATTATTGCGTTATATTTATAAAAATTAAATTATTTATATTGTAAAATTAAGTAGACAAAAATATTTGAGATATATAGGTGGGCATATAGTGCAACTGAAGTATCAAAATCTTTAAAAAAAATATGGTAATTTTTCATAATTACATAATTTTTATATATTGTATCAAAATTACATAACCAACACACTAGTAACTTCTGTAAAAATGAAAAATGTTTAGAATAACATTTTATATATACCAAATTTTTATAACGATGAAAAATTATCACGTTTACTTGCTTCTTAAATTTTACTTTCATAACTTTTAATATATTTTATGAAAAAAATATGTATTAAATTGTCTTTATAATTTTTATAATATTTAAAGCCAGCATCAATCGAAAATTATGATTTTTAATATTTATTTTATTTTAAAAATCAATTTATATATACTCTACTTTTGTTTAAAAACTATATTTTGCAATATATTAAATAAATTTTTCTTAATAAAATATTTAATGGTATTTTATAGCAAAAGATGTCGCTACTGTTGAGTTAAATAAAAGTTCAATTTATATTTATACCGTATAAAAATAATTTTTTTTGTTTATTATGAAAACGTTTTTAATGAAAATAACATTAATTTAATATTATTAAATAAAATCACGAAGTCGTGTTATATTATACTATTAAATAATTTAAGTGTAGAAGCTCTTAAATCAAACATTATTTTTTATTTTTATATTTTATAATATACATATTAAGTTTATTTTGACAAAATTAATTATTATTGTTATTAATTTTTATACTATTTCATTTTTCTACATTTTTCTAATTATTCATATTTTTTTTATAAAATAATTAAATATTAATACATTGAACCCATAAGGATGCATTAACCAAATATTCATTATTTAAAATATACATAACTTGGATAAATCACTAGTTCAATTAATTTATAAAAGAATACATAAATATAATATAAATATATATATAAACATATATAATGTTTTATAAAAATATAAAATATTTTATAAACTTGGAAATTCATCGATTTTATAAATAATCCATTCATTTTATAACTATTCCCGTTATAACAATGGATACTATTTCAAATAGAATAATTATTAAAATTTTATCGGCCTTTTCCGTGACCATGACTTTCTCTATGTGCTCCGCCTGACTTGCTACTGCTTCCATGACTACTATGTCCGCCGCTGCCACCACTGCTGTGATGCCCTCCTCCTCCAGATTTATGTCCTCCTCCGCTACTGTGATGGCCACCTCCTTTCTTTCCTTGGCTTGAATGATGACTACTGTGGCCACCTTTTCCGGATTTATGATAATCGCTGCCTTTCTTGCTACTGCCACCATATTTCTTGCCATCGTGACTCTCGTGACTGCTTCCTCCATGATGTTTCCAACCTTCATGATGGTCATTATGTTTCTTTTTATAATCACTATCACCGAAGTCATCGTGATATGATTTCGAATCTCCTCCTTCTTCTTTGTGATAGACGTTCTTAAAACCGCTACTTTTTCCACCTTTACTTTTGTGACTTCCCATACCAGAATTACCTCCGCTTTGACCTCCGCCTCCATAACTACTATGATCACTTTTACCAGATGAGAATCCTCCTCCACCTGAGGAACCATGATGATCACCACCATATTCGTCGTGAGAATATCCTCCACTTCCATGACCGCTGTCTCCTCCTCCACTAAAAAAGCTACCATAATCCTCTTTAGAGCTCTTATCACCATGACCATGCGATCCATGATCGTCACTCCCCTTTTTGTATCCGCTTTCACCGCCACTATCATGATGGTCTGAAAAATCTCCCCATTTGTGTCCTTCACTATAGCCACCTCCACCACCGTGTCCTCCATGACCACCACCACCGTGTCCTCCATGGCTGCCACCACCATGACCGCCTCCACCGTGTCCACCGTGACCTCCTCCATGTCCACGAGAATGGACTAAAAGTAGTACAGCGAAAAACGTTGCTGCTGAAAGCTACATGGAACATATATGAAACACTTTTAAAGCCAATTGAAGAAAATGCTTACAAGTTACGAAATAACAATGTATATCAATATACTTACATAGTAATTCATGATGAATACTTCAGCGATGGATGCTGCTATAGCTATAACTTAAGCCAATTTTAACATCCTTTTATAGGGATCGAAAGAAGTGAAAAAGAAGACCCACAACCTCTTGAATTTAGCGAATCTAATTATACAACACCATTAAATTTTTTTATCTGAAAATTTCTCTTTTCGATTATCGAATGAAATCGATTTTAAAGGATTTTATTTATGTCAAAAGTTCAGATTGTATTTTTTAAATTTGACTAATGTGTTAGCGAAGATTACAAAATACATGGTTCATCGATCAAAAGAAAAACGTTACGAGCCAACTTTCTCACTTAAAAAAATAATTATTTATAACGATTATCTCAATATATAAATCTTATGCTTTCAATAATATGTATGAATATATATTTTTAATGTGTTTTATACAGGAATGATAATTATCATTCTTGCATTATACTTATTTTCATGAAGATTAAAAAATGAACTGACTGAAAGTAGTTCCAAAAAAATTTAAGAATTATATATATATATATAATTATTTGATAATTATAAGGATAAAGAAACTTGTTTTGAAAAAGAATATGAAAGAATTACCATTAAGAAGGATCACTATGGAAATTTAATACATGGTATTTTATATAAGGAGTTTTGAATGTTTTTAATGGGAAATGCATGCTACATCGAATGGAACTGAAGAGGGCTTAGGAAGCCGAAATGCATGTTCCCTTTTAGTGCCATGTTTTTATTATGTATTTATATATAAAAGAATTTTTTAAGATTAAAAATAAATTTAAAGAAGAAACGGCTCTTTTGTATTAGTGATAAAGTTGTTGCGATGGATCAGTGTACATATGCAATGGAATAATATACGAATTCCAGTATAGAAATGTGGTTAATGTAATTTAATTTGCAGATTATTTAACAATTTCATTTGTAGTTACCAATTTGAAATTAGATATTATTAAAATTTAAAACTGGCTACATTGATGATGGTATTATATTTAACTAAAATTTAAAAAAATATATTAAATTATAAGCTCTTTTCTTTTTTCTAAATTTCATCAATATAAAACCAAAGTAAAATACAGATATTTTGAATGTGCCAAATTTAATTACCATATATACTCGTGTATAAGCTGAGGTTTTTTCTCAAAAAAAATTTCTGAAGTGGGGGGTTAGCTTATACACAGATCAAAAAAATCAACTTTTTGTTTTGGCTGGAGAAATTTAAGTAATAAGCAAAACCATAACTTATTGAACGTCTCCTGAAGTCCTGAAGACCATGAAGGAAATTTTGCAATAATTCATTTAATATGATATCAAGTAAAATTTTATCTTACCCCGATGTGATCGAGCGTGTCATGCCACCGACTCCAACCTGCATCTATATACCATAATCAGATAAGTGATGTCACGCTGCCCAATACGACACGATGCGAAAACTCGACAATCGATCAAGAATCTTACCTAGGATCCATATTTGAGTGAAAATATATATATATTTTTCATTATTATTAATTAAGAATGTTTTAATCCATTTGCTAGTAATCAATAAATACTTATCATATTTAACTCATCAATTATTTATTTAAAGTAGATTAAAAAGTAACTAAAATAATGTTCAAAATAACGAAAAATAATAATTATTTAAAATCTGTACTGAAAAATAATTTTAGTCTATCAAAAAAGTTTATTGTAAGCAAAATCAAAACTTTGAAATCGCACACTTAATGTCTAAAAATCACATTGCACACATCATCCTAACGGTATATGACATCATCGTTAGGGTGAGTCACTCATTTTAAAATACGATCAAAGATTTGAATTCGAACTCAACTCAACTATACAAAAAACAAAACATCGAACAGTCTCTTGGGAGCCATGTGACGAAATCGCACAGATCTGTGCATAGATATATTCTAATGGAATTTTTACTGTGATAATATGAAATTTTTTTAGAAAAGAAAACAGTTATTCAATAACAATAATAAAAAGAAAATATTTTTATGTAAATTATAAAAATTTATTACTATTCATTAACTTGATATTTTCTAAGCTACGTCATTCTAATGATAATGTCATACACTGATATCAATCTCATTTTGAAGTAAAATTTTACTTTATCTGTTGTGATCGAGCTCAATGCGCCACCAAATCCAACCTGCATTTACATAAGTGCATCAGATAGATGATGCCGCTCTGCCTGATGCGCCGCGATGCAGAAATTCTCGACAATAATCCAAGAATCTTATGTAGATGCACTGCGCTGGATCACTTTAGATTATTGTTGAAAATTTTTGCATCATGGCACATCAGGTAGTGTGGCGTCGCCTATCTGATGCACTTATACAAATGCAGGTTGGAGTCGGCGGCGCGACATGCTCGATCGCTTCGGCTAAAGTAAAATTTTAACTTTTAAATTGATATATTGGAGTCTATATTATAATAATTTTTTTTATATGTATATATTCAAAGTTTCAATAAAACATTTATTTTGGCAAATGGCATTAATATATTGGTAACTAAAAATCCAAGGATCATGTAATTTATTGTTTTCAGATTTTTATCGAATTTTAAATGCTAAAGTCTGAAGGTAGACTTATACAAGGATTAAGCATTTTTACCAATTTTCAAACCCCAAAGTCGGGGGGGATCAGCTTATACACGGATCGGCTTATATTCCAGTATATATAGCAATCTAATAAAGCATTAATGAACAAATATAGATACTAGATAAAAAGAGTAGGCAAATTATAAACTATGAATTAAAAAAAATTATAATTTATAATCTTAATTTAAATATTTAATTTTTTTGATGACAGTTAGGCTATAATTTTCAAGAATAATAATTACTGAAAAGCATCATTTAATAGTTATCAAAATTGATTATGAATAAAGTGTATATAGGATGTCCTGTAATAGTTGAGACAAAATCAGACCATGAATAAAAAAAATCACAAAAAAGTGGTCTTCTACTTAAATGATGGGTAATACATATCAAGATGATGAAAAAAGTTCTTATAAACATAGGTCTACAAATAACTCTATAAAGTTATGATTGTTTCTTTCAGGATGCTAATTCCGGAATGAAGTACTCATTCCTGCCACCAAGATCACTAATGCAATTAACAGCATTCAAATTGCTGATGTTTTCAATTGTCCTGTCAATCTAACAAGGGGAGGACACAGCTGACCCCCCACCGATTTTGATCCGCGTGTGTGTGTGTGTGTGTATGTGTGTGTGTGTGTGTATGCATATCAACCCAGATTCGAACCCACTACCTTCAGATTACAAGCCACGTATTTATCGAGTGCGCCATCTGTGCACCTGGTGATCTGTTATCTATCCATCGCTTTTAAGCTGAATTATCAAAAGTTCGATTTTTCAAGTGTTAAAAAATACTATTAGAAGGCCATATTCAATGAAAAGCTCGGACACGTATTCACTCATTTTTGATGTATTTTGAAAATATACAAGCGGATCAAAATCGGTGGGGGTCAGCTGTGTCCTCCCCTTGTAAGTTCAAATATTCAAATATAATATACTTTGATATTAGTTGATATAATGGAGCAATTATTCAAGCAGTCAGTGTTTCTGATACAATCAATCAGTCTGGTAGCCAGATAATCAATCAATCAACTTATCTATCAATAAGTCAAGCAAAACTAGTCGTATCGAGAGGAAAGAATTATGCATGGCATTCATTGATATTAAGAAGGCCTTTGATACTGTCCAACATGAAATTGTTTGGTGGACTTTGCAATGATTTGGAGTTTTTTGGCAGTAATGAAGGATCTCTATTCAAAAGTGCGTACCCAGTTCAAAGCGCAAGATGGCAAGACAAAGCTTATAAAAAGCAGGTGTTACGTTTTTGAAGAAATGGTAGACATGTACTTGATATTTTATTTTTCAAACTATAATAGGGCTGAAGAAAGAAGATCTTATCACAATGATTTCCAATTTGTCAATTGCTGTAAATAGATCAAAATGTATGTAAAATATTAATATCTGATTTTAAAATATATCAAAATAGTTAAAATTGCTTTCAATAATGATTAATATGCCATAATTGTCCAGCATGTCCAGCAGTAAAATAAGACATATCACTAAAATTTGTTTCATAGTAAGCACAGAGTTACAAAAATTTAAATCAATTAATTTTCTACCATTTGATATAGATGAATAGCAAATAATGAATTCAATTGTGATCTATACAGAATTTTGCTAGAATAATTTTCTTACTCTCTTCTATTTCTACAATAGCTTGATTCCAAATGTTGTATAATTGATTTGATTTGTTGAAATCATGAAACTTATTATGGATTTAGTCATACAATGACTATTTCATATTTACAATTTTTTTCTTAATAAAAGACTTCAAATTACTATAGTACAAGAATACCTCGATTATCGCGGTTAATGTTGACACGAAAAATGCCGCAATAATCGAATCCGCGATAATTGGGATAAATAATGCATGTAAAATGGGTGATCATTGCCAAGAATTTTTCAAATATATTAATTAAATTTTATGTATAAGGTAAAAAAGAAATATGTTGAGTGTGCTAATCTTTTAAGTTGATCACTCTACGTTTCTGCTTGATAGCTGTAGCCTTGATATCATCCTTGTTTCTTTTAGCATTCACTGTAGGGGTAAATAAAAAAGAGAAATAAATATCCACATGTACTTCAAGTAGAGGTGGATAGTTACTGGTGAATGGTGAGCAGGCACTCTCGGATAAAAACAAAGCGCTACTTGGAGAGTGGCGATTCAAACTAAATGTAATTCTATAGTCTGTTTCAAGATAACCTGACAGCCGAACTACCAAAGGAAACACTGTATTCATACGCGATTTGTAAATAACAACAATATTTTGTTAAATTTTGTCATGTGATTTTAAAATATATGTTTTTAAATCATCTCAATAATTTAATATTTCGATATCTTATTTCCCAAAACAATAAATTAAAGGATAATATTAAATTTAACTAATAAGGACTATTTTCCTTTGTGTAGAAATACCCACAACAATGGTAGTGATTTACTGTCAGGTTATCTTGAAATAGACTATAGTTGCATATGTAGTGGGCTACATCTCGCGACTGCGATAATTCGAATTTGAGCGCAATAATTCGAATTTTGGTATCAAATTATAAA
>AYEL01080775.1:0-52643 GCA_000484575.1 Olivierus martensii
TTTTTAAATTCAAATTATGTTCTTACTAAGTTTTACGTTCGAATTCTTATACGTTATGTATGATTTGCTGAAGATGGCTTAATAAAGCTGAAAGATCTACAAGTTTAGTAAAATATACTGTATTTTCCACTTTTAAAATTGTGCTGAATTTATTTACTAGAAACTGTATGATAATCCCTTCAGGTTCAAATAAAATTACAATAGTAACATGATTTTTAAACTAAGTAAATTATCTGTGTGTCTATAATATATATGACGATCAAATTTGCAATGATGTTCTGCACATTCCAATGGATTCTAACCATGATTCTGTGTTCTAAATTGGCAGTGTTGTAATTTTAAGTCATTCTTGAAAGCCTGTATGATTAGCTGTGAAACAAAGCAAATTGCATTGAATGTTTATTCAAAATTGGAAATGAAAACTCAGAGGCTGATTATATAAAAGTAAACACCATTCTTACTGACATTGTTACCTTTTACATCGAAATCAAGTTGTCGTGTGCATTAATACTGTCACAAAAATTGGTAATATGCTGCTCCCATAGATTCAATACTGACTTCCAATGTCATGTATAGACAAATATAGTTAAGTTTGAATGTGAACTGTGTGGTTATTTGTTTCGACAAATAGTTGGCAGTTATTGTGTGATGTTATGTGTTATTGTGGGGTGAATGATTTTATACATATTTGTACTAGTATTTAGATTTATTAAGTCATTATTATTTTTAATGATAGATATATATTCTTTTATTTTTCCAGTGTAACAATTTTTATCTTTATAACTATAACCCAATACAATAATCCAAGCTTTCAAAACTGCTAATCAATATGATAATAAAATAGTAAACTGAATTTAACTGCAGAAGTGCTTGTGCTTAAGTTATTATAACTATAACCATTAAAGAAGCACAAACTGGCACATGTAAGAAAAAACTCAAATAATCTTTTATTGCTAATGTTTTCGATGCCTTATTTGCATCATCTTCAGGCTAAGAACATAACAGAACAGAACATAATAAATTTAAATATAAACACAATTTGAACAAAAAAATAAAATAGAATATAAACGCTTTTCTTAACAGAACTATGCAAGTAACCATGTTAACTAACAAATAAACAACTACGCAAGTAAAGTTAAAATAAACAAAGATAACCCGGATAGCAAATTAATAAAGCCTGGATGTAAAAGATGAACATAATAAAAAATAATAAAAAAAAAATATATTTTATAACATAATTTTTATGAAGGTTAAGTTCATTCAGCAAATTAAACAAACTCCAAGGCACCCGTCCTCCTAAAATAAATCACACAACTAAAGTCCGATGTAAAATTGTGCGCTTAAAAAATTAATCACACATTAATGCAAGAAAAACTTGAATTAGTTACTAGTATTCGTTTTTGTTAAGAGAAATTTCCAAGCATCAGACAACTCTTTTGCCGGTTGGTTAATATTTACGAGAATCTCTTTCCTTTCCACCTCATAGATTTCCAGAGTTTCCGCTAGGGTCGCATGTCGGTCTTTCGTTAAAGGTCTTGTTACGTGGCTAGTTTATTATATTTTATGTTTGTCCGTGATCGTCTAGTTACCCAAAGAGCTGAGTGTATAACGTTTCAAATGAGGCATCGATAACAACACCAAACAACCACTCCACATAAAATTAAAATTTTGTGAAAATAATCAAATTATAAATACTACAGATAATAAGGTATTGGGAAATAATTTTTCATCAATAATTTTTTCTAGAAGTAATTCTTTCACCTCAATAATCAATAAAATAAATATGATTATGAAACTCATTGTTTCTAGCGTCACAATAAACTAAGCCAGATTAATAAATTTTTATGTATTTCTTCGATGAATTCATTTCCAATAAAATTCCAGCAAAACTTCATCCCAAGATAACGAATATAACTTATTTTAAGGAATTATGGCTGCGTGGGAAAGATGTGGCTTTCCATCCTGGAGAATCCGGGTTCAAACCCGGATCCCACACTTTCAGTTTTTTAAGAGGAGCCAGGCTCTATCATGGGTGTTGGCCAGCTTGTGATGGGTTTTATAAGTGTCCACTTTCAGATATAGACTATCCCATGAGTATATGGCGGCTTAACCAAACCAAACCAAAATCTTTATAAAATTAAGAATTTTGATAAATGGCTTATCTATTAATTTTTAATGATTATCATGTAAATTATTTCTTTTTCTAATTAATCTACATCAGATTTTACACTAGACTACATCTGAATGCCTGCCTTTGCATGCATTTAATAGAACTGAATATGAGACATTACGAAATGTATACAATTGCCTACTTTTATCCAGCAATTTTTTAGTGTAAGAATGCTATTTTAATCTAGAAAAATCCATTATTTTAATATAACGAATCATACAAATCTCCATCGTTATCATTAGTTTTAAAATGAATATAATGAAACCATTCAGGGTATATGATAAATGTCATTTAACCGATGTTTTGTATAGTACAAAGCAAAATTTATTAAGCATCCAGAGCGGATACAAAAATACAGAAAATAGTCAAATTCTATTTTTAATAATTAAAAAAGTATTGAAATTGTTCTATATCTTATAGGAGATGCTACTAAAGAATTTTGCATAGGATCTTATTATGAACAACATCAGACATATCCGTGAGAGTAAAATACACTTCTTATATATAAATGAGTATTAACTGATGTTTAAATAATTAAATTAAGTTTAATACTTACTTCTTCGTCAGCACTCTAAAAACAAATAATAATAAACTATTAAATTACTAATATTATTATTATGAAATAATTTTTAAAATGATATGTACAGCACTGTTCGTCAGAAAATTTATTTTATATTTATTATGGCGTCTTTGTTTATCTATTCCATACCGTGATGTAAATTGAGCAAATATGGGGTAAAAAGAATCAGAATAATTAATAAATAAAATTATTCCTAATTAATATCAATCACCAAGAAAGTAAAAACGAATATTGCTGCAGATATTCGTGCATTATAAAATTATAAAAATTTAAAATTAAATTCTTTAAAATTGTTTGACACAATTTAAATTAGTCTATTTTTAAAATGTTTGACAATATTATCTAAACATGAAGTAATTTAATTTTTAAAAAATTTCAAATCTGGCTTACGGTACCTCCTCTGCGTAGCACATCAGCACTGGAAGAAAATTTTTATATTATTAGTCAAAATTATTTTAAGTTAATATCTAAAATAGCTTAAAATTAATTTAAAATTTAAGTTATCTAGTAATAATTATGTCATGAAATATTATGCTGTGGAAAAAATAAGTAATATGAAAACATTTTGCTGCAAACTAAAAATTCTATAAGGCTGAAAGTTTAGATTTGAATGAACATATTATCCAGCAAGCTTCATCTAAATGTGTTTCTGTGATACCTTTGTTTTATCTTGATATCCCTTTTTATATTCACGATTATGTCAAACTATTAAGGAACATTAAAATTAATATGTGTTAGATCTAGTCAAAGTCAGTGGAATATTAGTATCTTCAGAATACAGGTCTCAAACATGGTCCTCTTATCCCACGGACCGCGTATCATTTATTACAATTTCAGGGATATTCAGAGGAAGAAAATCATTTTTCATAAAATATTTGAAAATCACTTTAGACACTTTTTATAAATTCATCAAGCAATTTTCCAATAGAAAGTCTTCACTCAAATTTATAAAAACTAATGACAATTTCTCAGCTTAAGACAGACTTGACTTTCGACTACTCATACTTATGACGGTGATGTCATCGGTGAATGCTTTGATTGGGCAATGTAGTTGAATGGGTTCGAGTTCTTGACCAATCTGATATACAAACAAAATACTTTTCGTGTTCGGTTCTTGTATGTTTGTGTACGTTATTCTTATAATTAAGATAATGCGTATTGAGATGAAGATGACGTATTGTGTCCTTATAAAAATTAATAGCGAAAATTCCATAAATTTTGGACATTTCTGACTTATAACGGACCTCGATGGCAGGGTTCGAACTTAACCCATCGTAAATCAATGATTATCTATAGTATCTACAACCTACTATTTTTGAAATAAATTTGAATAAAATAATTGAAAATTCGACATTTTCATAAATTACTAAAGCATTAAATACAATATTAGTATATGAGATTTTTAACTTAAAAATTATAGAGTATATATATATGATTACTCTTGATACATACCAGCCATTGCCAACAGCAAGAAGAAAACAAATTTCATTATTGCAGATTGAAGATTCTTTTCAGACTGATTTCCACAGAAACTACCATGCCTTTTATACTTTTTATGGACAAATTTGATTGGCTAACCTTTCCCTATAACAAACATCCTGGAAGAGTTTGTTTATTCAGCAGAAAATTGCGAATTATGTAAAACTTCCGCTATTTGTATTAAGTGAAATATTATGATAAATAATCCTGGAAAAGTTTGTTTATTCAGCAGGAAATTGCGAATTATGTAAAACTTCCGCTATTTGTATTAAGTGAAATATTATGATAAATAAAATAATCATAAATTTTTTAGAAAAATTTAAAAAACCCCATATAAAAATCACATTTTTAGTAAACAATAGTTAGTTTTGTCTATGATAAACATGTCAATAAATAAGTTAAACGTTATAATAATCTAAACAAAAAATCATTTTATTTCTGCATAAACTGATAAAAATGAAAACAGCTAAACGTATATAATAATTTTTTAACAGAATATTGCATATAATGTTAAAATATGAAAATATAAATAAAAATTTAGATTCGATAATTTTTTGAATAAAAATTTAAAATAAATATTAAGCCATCGACCAATTATTAATAAAATTTAAGATTAAAATGAATAAGTTAGTCAAAATCGATTAATCGATTACTCCATCCTTTCCACTATTTGATTTTTTACTTCTTATTATTGAAATGCATGAATATACACAAAATTGCAAATTTATGGGGATCAATCGCATCGAAAATAATCGATCAGATCAGGCAGGACAGTTATTTTTCAAAATGCTATACAGTCAATCAAAATGTATTGGGACACAACAAACTGTCAATCATTTATTGAAAAATAAATAAATAATACACTGAAATTAATACTGTTTTCACTACAGTCACTATATAGAACTAAAACAAAGTTTTTAATCTAAAAATTCAAGAAAAATAATATGAAATAAATAAGAAATGCCACACATCTTGTGTTCAAAGTGAAAAATCACGCTCAAAAAAGTATTGGGACATAGAGGAAAAAGTCCAAGAAATAGCCATAATTTGGCAGAATTGTCATTTAAAGTGTACTATGTAAGAGATCTGAAATTGGAGAAGTTTATTTTAAGGTGATTTCAACCAATTTTTCAGCATGGGTCGGAAAAAATGTGAGATAGCATTAGATATAAGAAAAATTATTATCCATCACTGGAATAGTGGGAATTCTATAAGAAATATAAGTAGAATGGTAAATATGAGTAAATCCACTATTCATAATATAATTTCAAAATATCGGGAGTCAAATCTACTCGTTAACAAAGCAAGAACTAGACGTCCCAGGTGCTTTACTGAACATGAAGAGAGGTGGATAGTAAGGAATATTCATTGAAATCCTAAAACTAGTGCAGTTAAATTAACTTCTGAAGTGCAACGAATGTTTAAGAAATCCTCAAGTATTGAAACTGTAAGAAATGTTTTGAGGAGATATAATTTTCATGGTCAAACAGCTAGGAAGAAACCATTCATAAATGAAGTGAATCGTAAAGCTAGACTAGAATTTGCTAAGACATATATAAATCAACCTCAAGAATTCTGGAACTCTGTATTTACTCTCATCTACAAACAGAACAGAGTTCCAGAATTCTGGAACTCTGTTCTGTTCTGTTCCAGATTCACTTCATTTATGAATGGTTTCTTCCTAGCTGTTCGACCATGAAAATTATATCTCCTCAAAACATTTCTTACAGTTTCAACACTTGAGGATTTCTTAAACATTCGTTGCACTTCAGAAGTTAATTTAACTGCACTACAGTAGTTTTAGGATAACAATGAATATTCCTTACTATCCACCTCTCTTCACGTTCAGTAAAGCTGTTGTTACTGGCCCCGCCCCTTAGTAATCTTCCTGATTGGAAAGGGGGTGTAAAATTTGCAAAAAAATCCTTGATTTGTTTTATCTCCAAGTTCATTTTAATCGGAAAAACTACTGTTCCCCCATTCTTACTCATAAATCCAGGAACGCTCAAGGCCTAAGGCTACGTTCACACCAAGCGCGCTTCGCTTAGTCTCGCGCGCCTAATGTATTCTGCAGCGAAGCGCTATGCGTAGCGATTAAGCGAGCGATGTTCACATCGAGTGCTCTCTCGCGTAGAAGTATTCCAAGGTGAAAGCATCATGCCGGCAAGAAAAACATTAAGAAAATTGTTACTATCGGAGAGCGTATCATTTAAATTAAAACAAATAAGAAAAAAAAACAATAAAAGAATTCAAACATAAATAACCTTCATAACTACACCTTAAAAAACAGAAATAAAAATCAGTCTTTACTCTTATTCAGAGCTTTGTAAAACTAGAATATAGGAAAATTGTGTAAATAGGAAAGCTGCAAGACTGAGTTGAGTTTAGTTGAACTGCGAGACTTGGACAGTAAAAGTTAATAGTGAGCGATAAATTGTGAAAGCGAAAGTGGATTAAGAAGAACTGTGAGTTATTCTGAATTAAAGACATAGATTAGTGTTGTATGAGATAATTATTGGATTTTGTATTGAATTTAGTTATAGTGAAACAAGATTATTTTGTTTTATGTGTAAATAAATTGGACTATACGAAATATAGCAATATTCACTCTTTATTAATCTCTACGAACTCATAAACCCACAAAACGTGTCAATATGATACTCTTTTAATTTATAAATGGCATAATGCAAAACAATCAAAATAAAACAGAAAAAAAATTTTTTTTTTTCATTTAAAAACCGTGTAAATTGAGGGATAGGTATATTTTTATAAACTAATTGCAGTCAAAAAAAAATATTAGCAACAGAGCATGATCATACTTTTAAATAACTGAAATTGATAAAAAATATATACATATTTTAAATAAATAGCTTATTTTCATATACAGTAGATCCCAGATTTACACAGATTCAACTTATGCAGTTTCAGAGATACACAGATGTGTAAATCTGATATTTGATTGTTCACATTACAATTTAATTTGTTTACACAAATGTTTGGCTCTTTTTTGTTAACATTTCCTCTTCAGCTACACAGAGAAAGTGTACAATCCAGCATAAAAGTGCTCCTGAATCTATTTTTTTTAAGGTCTGAATTTTATTTTTTGTTAAATTTCTGCAAACCATTAATAATTGATTAAATAATTTACATTTTTGCAAAAATATTATTTTATGGCCTTAAATTTTCTTTTCTATGGTTACAATAGGTTCATAATTTTCATTTGATCATTCCATTTGCTAATGTGCCCATTTGTGTATATCTAATTTAAACATTGTTGAATTTACAGTTTTTGATTATGTGGAATTTTTTTGGATGATAAGCCACATAAATTGTACCAAGTGTATTAAAAATAAATTTAATCACAATAAGGGAATATTTTAAAATGAAAATGAACTTGATTTTTTAAATTAATATCTAATTTTAATTATAAAATAAATACATCATTATATCAGCAAAAATTTTGATCCTTTTCATTTTAAAATGGAATAAAATAATATATGAATTAGTGCATTCAATCATCTGTTCTCATGCTAACTTGTATAAAGTCTAAAGTTGAACTGACAATTGATCAGTCTGGTTTTAGACTGAAATTAGTCAATCTTAAATTTGTATAAAATGTCCAAAAGTTTTTTTTTTTGTTTTATATGCAGCAATATTGAAAGAAATAAGAGAAAATATATATAAGCCGCCATATCTTCGTGAAATATTTTTATCTGGCGGCAACCAGTTATAGAGCTCATCACAGGCTGGCTAATATCCATGATGAGGTCAACCGGAATTTGAAGGATGGGGTTCAACGGGCCGGGACCGTCCCCTTCTGGAAAATTGGAGGCGTGGAACCCGGATCCTCCAGGATGGTAAGTCACAGCTTTACCACGCGGTCCTCCGGTCGACCCGTCAGTCCGCACGTTCCACAGTTTGTTCTGTGAAGTGTTTGTTATCCGATCACCCACTTATATACATATATTATTATATGTACAGTATAGTCAACCTTTGAGAAGTAGAACTCTCAATCGCAAACTCTATTCTTAAAAATGGGGAGGAGGTTGAAAATCGAATGTGCTATTTTGTGCCAGTTAACGGCTGGAATCATACAGCTAAAATAATTAAGATTTAAATAAATTATAATTATTAAGCCATAGTTATTTTATTGTGACTCTAGCCGTTAACAGGTACAAAGTAGCACAATTCAGTTTTTAACCTCTCCCCTTTTTAAGAATAGACTTTGTGGCTCAGAGCTCAACTTCTCAGAGGTTGACTATCTGTTAAATATAGCCTGTCTAATAAATTTGATTTTATTTCCCTACTTAAACTTATCGTTTTAAATTCTGATGTTCGTTGTAATAATATTGCTATGATTGATTATTGATTTTAGGGTACGTAGTTTACCTTTGGAAAAGGAGAAATCATATTTCACGAAACTAAATTTCGAATATAGATTTTATGAAAATATCATTCATATTAATTAATAACGATGCATATTATGTTACAAACGGAATGCATTCTGATTTATGAATTATTTATCATAAAAAAGTGCCTTTTAGATTTTATATTGATTCGATATGAATGAATTCAAGTAAGAAAATTGGTTTTACTTGAAACTGAAATAATATTCTTAATTTCACTTTCAAGTAAAAGCCACTTTAGAATTGTTCGTGATTAAATTTCAATAAAATAATTACTGCTACGACTTTAGCATTCTAATGAAGTTCCTGTGCAATTTTTGCCGTGATGATACGTTATTCTTTTAGCGTTACTCTACGTAATTAGCTATTAATTAATAATTATAAATATAGAAATAAGAAAATTCTAGTTTCAGGCTAATTGCAATAGCATTATTTATGACGAATCGATTTTTAGCGATGCTTTCTAATCTAACTTCGATAAAAATCGATTTAGATCAATACATTTATAATAAATCTCTTATATAAATTTGAAAATCATAATTGTAAATATTTCATTCAGAATAAGTTATCATTATTTATTTCTTAATTAATTCGTCAGTCGATCGTTTACCAGATATATGTTTTCATTTAAAAAAATATTAAATTGTGTATATTCAATTAAATTTAATCAAAAATAATTTATTATCACTTTTGATTGGCATATATTATATAATAACTTTGGGAAACTTTTCTGCTCGTAAAACTGATCTTTTTGCCATTATTTATAATATATATTAATATAATTGTTCTCAATAAATATAAAGAATTGTCCTTTAGGCCTCGAGTCTACATGCAATTATCAGTCGGTCAATTATTTAATTGCAGGAGTGAGAACAAATGACTACTCCTATGAGACTGTGCCCACTAGCAATTCTTTTGTTGGCAGACTAAACAACAGGAGTCTTTTGATCTCATTCCTATAATTAACTAGTTGATCAAATAATTGCATATGGGAGCGTATCCTTAAGTCTGAAACCGGTCTCCATGTTGGACGTAGTCGCTTCTGTACTTAGAAAATTATTATCTGACGAGTTAACAATTATGGGTTATCCTTCTTGATGAGGAGGAAAATATTAAGAAACAAAAAAAATACTAAAACAAGGATGCGTGTACATCCAAGTTTAGCGTAAAGAAAACTTGAAGGAGAATATTATATCCTGTAACCTCATTTAATAGATGATTAAGATAAGTTTATAAAATATTTTCGAATGGATTTTCTTATAATTATTATCATTATAACATGGTGATGGTAAGTTATATAATTCTGTATTTGTTTTGACCAATTCAATCAGCATTTCACCTAAATGAAAATAAAAATTGTTATATTAATTTCACATTGTAGATAAACTTAAGGTAAATAATATTAATTAATTTATAAACATCCTTTTTCATATTTCCAAATAGATTTTCCGTGTTCATAGCGTATATAATATTTTTTAAACTTTTAAGGAAACAAGTGCTGGAATGACTGTTGATCGAACAAAGAAGGCAATTCACACTATCGGTAAAAGTCTATTCAAGTTCGATCACTCTCCGATAAAATATCCTTTCCGATCAATCTTCAGTCAGTTGGGATCGGATCTGAGTGAGAATGCGTTTTCTTTTTAAGATACTTAAATTATAATTTCTAAAAGAAGAACAAACTTGCAATTTCTACGCATCTAGTACATAGCTTTCAATAGGAATGGAATCAATCAGTCCACATTTCTGTACTCCGAGTACAAATTAATGATATTTCATACCAGTTTGTGTTTCGTGTGCATTTGCTTTAAATTAATATAATCTAGCATCAGTTTCCTTATTATAGGTTATTCTTTTTCGTCATCATTTGCTCCAAACATTCTTAACCTAACCAAATTCTACCCCTAGTGACCCATTTTTGAATTAAACTACCCAATTAACGATTATTTATTAATTACGCTACTGTGCTACCATCTAGTGGATATAAATTCTTAAGGATAGTTTCATAAATTTCCAAATCCTATTTCATTTTAAATAAGGCAAGGAAGAAATTTCTTTCAAAATCTTGATTATAAAGTGATTCCCCGCTTGCCCACATATCGATACCTTCACCGCAATGGGAGCGAATTTTTATTTTATTTTTACATGTGGAAAAAAAATTCCGCGTTTTCATTAAATTAATGACTGTACGTTCGGGGCTGCACGTAAAACAGGGATGGGTAAAAGGCTGCCCGCAAAGGCATTTTATACGGTCCGCCGCATAAACTAGAACAAATTACAGGTTCAAGGCCCACATTTGTAAAATTCTACTCGAAAAAAATAAAATAATGGATACCGTGTAGTGTAAAATAATAGATGTTTTCGCTAGTGTACACGTACACTACCGAGTTATTCCAAATTTAGATGATATAATTTTAACCACGAACATAGTAAATTTCGCCATTCACATTAAGTTGTAAATTTGTTTTTAGAAAATTAATTACATAGGTATCTAATATTTTGTAACATTCTGATGTAATAGTTTGTTAGCAATCAATCAGTTTGATAAAATACTTATGTTTTTAAAGAAAATTATCTGAATTTATTAATTCGTAGGACGAATTATTTTCTAATGTTTCTAATGAAAAAATAGTTTCTATGGATGATTTTCAACTCTACATACAAACGAAAACTAAGAAAATAACACACAAGAAAAGGATATTTTAAAAATAATATTGATACACGAATATATTCTTTGTGTATCACAAAAATGACTGCATACGATAGCGTGATTGATAAGAACATGTGCAGATAATTTGGCTCAACCATTATTCTTGTCCCGTGTGATGGTGAGAGGAATATGTTTGTGCAAGAATCAATCTTGCTTGAACCTGAGTATTCATTTTATGTCAAAAGAGTTTTTATTAACATTAGGTTAGGTTAGTTATATTAAGTCGCCATATCCTCATGGCATATTCTGCATATAGCGGCGGCACTTATAAAAGCCCATCACAAGCTGGCCAGCACCAGGGTCGGCACTAGGCGGTAGGCAAGGTAGGCGACTGCCTACGGCGGCAAAATTTAGGAGCGGCAAAACCGCCTGAACTAGAGCGGAAAAAAGTTTTTTTGAAGCTTAACCTACGGCGGCAAAACCGCCTGAACTAGAGCGGAAAAAAGTTTTTTTGAAGCTTAAGGTGGCATTTTTTGGATTTGCCTACGGCTGCAAAAACGCTAGGGCCGGCCCTGCCAGCACCCATGATGGGGTCAACCGGATGGTTGAAGGATCAACGGACCGGGTCCGGATTCCTCCTAAAAAATTGGAGGTGTAGGACCCGGATCCTCCAGGATGGTAAGTCAAAGCTTTATCACGGGGCTTTAACTAACATTAGGTAATTTATTAATAATTTCATTATATAATAATAATAATAATAATAATTATTACATAATTACATAATTACGGCGCCGTAAGGTTAAATTCGCCCTTCAGTACTTTTCACTTTTTATACGGCCCACTTCATCCTGAAGATCCGGCCAACAACAGAAAATAATAGCCCACCCCAGACGTAAAAGCTTGACGGGCCGCAGATTGAGAATGTCTGATAGAAACCCAGGTGTGCGTTTGTTGTTTACACACGTCAATATAAAAAAAATTCAATCCTGATTTTATTAATCCAACTTTATAAATCGGTGTTTTCATGTAATCGTTGAAAATACGCCTCTCTGATGGTGGGTCCTAAATTGTGCAGTTGCCGAAATATTTTTTAAATTACATGTAAACAAACTTTGTTTATATTTGAATTGCTCGATAGAATTTGGATTTTTTTTTTTATCCTATCCTGCCAATTTTATTGTCAACACTACCAAACCCATCCCGATTATGCGATTCGATATTTTATATTTTGGAAATATTTGGAAAAATAGAATTTTTCTTCGAAATAATCTATAAAAGTCTTAAAATCAAAAGAAATATTTTAGATAAAGAGAAAATAATGATTAATTCCGTTAAAATAAACTAAAATATATGGTAGTCTTTCATGTTTTGTTTTAAATTCATCGCAATTTATGAGAAAATCGTGAAAATGTAACGTAAAACACTCAGGCTGTTTAAAGGGGCTTAGCAATTTTATTGATTTTCAATAGAATTCTATTGTTACATGAATGCTCCTCAGTATATCATAAATTTTTTTAAATTATATAAATATTAAAATGTTAAAAAGTTTTAATTTTAAATTCTTTCTAAATTTATATTAAAATGCTAATATAAATTTAGAAAGGATTTAAAATTAAAACTTTTTAATATATTTAAAATTATAATAAAATTATGCATATTGAAAGTGAACAGTTCAGTTTAGAAATACAATAACCATAAAAACAGTTCATAATAGCACTTACAGTGGTTATCAGTCATCGGGTAATAGTTCATTTTATTGTGTTGTATTATCCCGGCGATTATTTTATAGCAACCCCATGGCCTAATTAGCATATATTAGGTTTCAATATAACATATTGATTTCCTGGCTTAATTAGCATATATTAGGTTTCAATATAACATATTGATTAGAACCACTCCAGAGTAGATGTGATTAGGATTGATTAACTTATAACTACCCTGTACAAACCTGTACTCAAAATATTGAGATAGGGCTCAATGTAAAAAAAGTAATTGAGTGTGTGGATGTTTTCGGTAATTGTAATCTTCTGTAATTTCCTTTATTATATCGTACCATTTATACGTTTCGCGAATGTTGAAAAATAATACATATATTTAAAAAATTTTTTCTTAATACATTATTTAATTACATAAACTTTGACAAACACGGGGCAATCGGCCCCTCAAGCGCGGGGCCTGATTGGGTGCAATCAGTGCAATCGGCTTAAATCCGGCACTGTCAACCACATAGTATTCTTCCAAAATGGAATGTGATGTAATTTGTTGCCAAAACAAAATTCAAAATAAATTCCATCTTAATAAGACTGAGTATTTTTAATAAAATTAACTTTTATTATTGCAGAGTCTTATATTTATAATTAATTTTTACTGAAAACTCTAACAATACATTTTTCATTTAAGGGTATTTTTCAATTTATTGGATTTTTTTTAAATTCAGTTATAGAAAAATTACCAATATCATTACACTATTCAAACGTATAACTGCTTTACCTTGTTAATATTATTAAAATCTAAGCACTGTCAGAAAAACTTTATTCAGGTAGTACTTTCAATTGCTATGTAATCATCATCAGCGCTCAATTACAATCATTAACATAGGACGGTTTAACAAAAAGAATATGGAATCTTCACCCTGTGAACATTTCATATTCTTTCTGTTAAACCTTCCTATGTTAAATGATTGGCTGCATTCAGCAGACTCAACTGTTGTGGAATAATTGAGAAATTTTCTGCTGAACGCATCTTGAAGGTAGCGGTACTATTGAACTTATTGAGTGAGTCAAATCACGTTTTGTAGCGGATTTCATTTACGCTACTATCCAACATGTTGAGTTGTCTCAAGATGGATATTATTAATCCAAAAGAAGAAATGATATTATATAAAGTATACGTATTTAATAGTGTTTACAACGGGCTTCATTTTCTTTCAATAATCGCACTCTCTATTACTACTTGCCGTTCAGCAGATACACCAACCGCTACCTACAACTCATTTGCTCACTTAAGGTCTGTTTCCACTTATGTTTCCACTGAATGAGCTGTGCGCGACTCACAGTGCGTGGCGTATAGCGCACTTGTGGAAACATGAATCTGCGCAGACAAATAGTGCGCCGTCCGCTTTACGCTGTTATCTAGCAGTAGTAGATATTTCTGCTTTCTGCTTGCGCACAACCAAGATGGCGGCTCACATGTGGAATACATATCGATATATAGATCGTTGGGAATACATTACTAGACAAAAAAGAAGCTTTTATATCTGAATGAAGCAAATCGTTGAGTTTGCTGAACGTAGCCATTGTAATTGAGCGCTGATGATGATTGTATAGCAATTGAAAGTACTACGCGAATAAAGTTCTTTATTGATTAATCTACTGTTAACAGTGCTTAGATTTTAATAAATTACCAATATCGTTTTAAATATTTAAATCTGCAATGTATTTTCTTCTATTTTTCATAAATATAATAATATAGTATTTTAAATTATTAAAAATATTATATTATTATTTTTATATATTGTGCAATTTTTATATAATACCATCAAGTGAAGAGATTTAAAATTAATACACTAAATTATCATTATCGTTATTTTTAATAATATTGCAATGAATACAATATATCCTTTTGGTTACGATTTTTGTTTGACTTGCAGAACATGATCAGAAACCAGAGAAAAAATGATTTCAATGAATTCCTGTACTTCATCCTCAAATGATATTAAAATGAATGACTTAACGATATGCTTAGTCGTAGACATTGTGATGATAGCAAGGATGATAGTTGGAAACTGTTGCAGATATAATTTATACTAAAAAAAGTTTAAGTTTAACAATTTGCGTTATTTTTTGACATATTTTTTTGCATTATATTTTATTTAATTTTTTTAGTATTCTACCGCTCTCCATGTTATACTGTATACCGCCAGCTATTTTCAATATCTGACACTTTTACATCTTTTTTTTTATATTTCATTTTATTTTGAGTTATTTTAATTATTATTATTATTTAGCTTATAATCTCTTTATTAGGCTGATTTTCGTTTCACTTTTCCTTTACCGTAGCGCCATCTAGGAATGGTGTTCAGTACTTTTGAATTTCCGCGTTTTTTAATTTATTTTTGATCCTTTTCGTTCACTGTGGTTTATTTAGTTTTTATGGCCTGTGTTTCACTTTTGGGATATAATTTGCGCCATTTCGAATCGTCTTCATTCTCGTGGTGCCATATAAGTTCGGATTTGGTACTTTTGGTTGAGTTTGGTTGTATATTGCAATTTTTGAAATTTCATCCGGTGTTTTCGATTCGTTTCAATGTTGGTCACCTCTCTCTCCTCCAATGATGTCATTCACAGAAGAAAAACTCTTGGAGAAACTTAGTGAGTGTCTGGCCTCCAGGTTGATGGCCAGGCATCCATTAAACTAACAACTCTAAGATCATGAAAAAAATGTTACCGCTCTGTTTCCTCCCGATAGTCTGGATTGACCTCGGAGGATTGAGCGGGTTGGCAGATGACCGTCTAGTGGATTTAGTTTCATTATAAAAACAATCACAAGTATTTAAACAATAAACAAAATACCGTATTTACCGGCGTATAAGACGCACTTTTTTTCTTTGAAAATAGGTCTGAAAAAGAACTAATAAAAATAACAGGCTTTTAATTATTAAGAATAAAAATAAAATAAAAATAAATAAATTATACGTAGCCCAGTTACAAACGATAGAAGTGGGCAAAATTGGTTTCAGAGAAACCATTGTGTTGGTACAGTGGTAGGTAGATTTTCATTAATGACATAGGCCTTTTTCTTATATGCAGCTATGATGAGGGCCTCTGCAACCTTAACATCTTCAGCCTTGTCCAACTGGCGAGCTATGCATTCTTGGTCCTAATGTATATCCAGATCGTACTCATAAAAATGCTTAGCAACGGCCGTAGAAAAGGTAGCATTTTTTATACTATTCCGATGTTCAGCTAAACGCGTGGAGAGCGATCTGGTAGTACTACCTACATACACTTCTTGTCTGTCACAGTCCTTGTTATAAACCGGATTTACATACGTGCCTGCTCTTTTTGAAGTTGGTAGTGGTGGTTTAGTATTTTTTAAGTTATGAAAAACCGTCCACTCTTTTTGAAGTTGGTAGCGGTGGTTTAGTATTTTTTAAGTTATGAAAAACCGTGCTTAACCGTGTAAACGGTAGAGATTTATTATAATCCTTTAACTGATTGCATATGGGTTGTAAGGCTTTATGATAAGGAAGTGGATGTAAAAAGGTTGGAGAAGGGTGTTGTGAGCCCCTAGGAGATTTATTATCTATATATGCATATTGTTAATAATAGACCTATTAATATTGTAAACAAACAATTTGTCATAACCATGTAACAAGCTTGGTTAACTTTTGTATGTAAGATGTAGCTGAAGATGGCTTATTAAAGTTGAAAGCACTCCTAACTTTGTGTATTTTTTCCACTTTTGATTAGTGCTAGTTTGAACTGTAAAATACAAGCACTTTTAGCAGTTAAGATTAGTTTATTTGAGAATAACTAATGCTTTTGGTTATCTGTCATCTTCAAGTTATAAAAAGAATAGAAGAATACAAATTCAAAAAATAAAATTAAAATAGAATATGGGAGGACAAGTTGAGGTTAGAAGAGTTTGCAGCTATGTTTTTCTTAGATTCCTATGGCCTTTCCTTAAGGAAGGAACAAGAAAGTGAACAAGTGTTTATTACTTAGACCTAAGAATAGATATAAAATATTGGAGCTATAAGACAAAGTGTTTACAGGAAGGTAATGTATGAACAGGTTCTAATACTGAGTTGGTTTCAAGACCCAATTACCTATAAGTAGTCTGTGTTTAGATATTTTTTTAAAATGGCACTTACATATTGTACAGAATTAATAGATAGAAAACAAGAACTAGATTACATTATGAGTATAGGGTATAACCATGGTTATAAAAGATTCTTTTAATAAGGTATACTTAAGTCAGTAGAGAAGTCTCCATAATATGAACAGAAGTCAGCCAGAAAGCTCCAATGCCAGAATACAACATGGTGGTTTTTTATCTGTGCTATTCAATCTACAGAACTTTAATATGATAAATAGGATAGCAAGAAAATAAAATAGAAAGCTAGTAGTAAAGAGAGGATCAACTTTATTTAACATCTTATGAAATGATAAAGATCCCTTAAGAGATACAGAAAAGCAAGATGTCTATAAAAAACCAATGCAAGATAAAAAAAAAAATCAGGCAGCCTTCTATATTGGTATAATGCGAAGGACCCTTTCACAAAGACTAGAAGAGCACAAACAAGCTATATCCAGAGGCAAACTATCTATGGCTTTAGCCATGGAATACTAGGCAACTGAAATTAACTGGGGTAGCACGAGAATCATAAGATTGCTCAAAGTGCCTAGGCAAGGTTTAACTACAGAGACTTTAGAAATAATGTCCAGGCATAAAACGGAAAACATTATTAATAATAGAATGATCCAGGAACTCCCACTATCATGGATGTATTCAGTCGAAAAAATATGCATTCCGGAACCATTGATCGGACATAATAATGGGACTCTCTAAATTAACTTTTAATCAAGATTCTGCTTTTCACGGAATCTGAAATTTTTGCATAATATTTTTAGTCATATTACTAGTAGTAAATCAGAATATAAATCAGTCGCGAAAATCGAATCGATAAATAGCTATATGAAAAAGTACTTATTACAACAAAGTATTGATACCTGTGCATGACGCCATCTTGAAAGGGACAGTATCTTGCGGGACACTTGCAAGATGTATAATTACATGAATTTGTGTTATAGAAGAGCGATTTCATTATATGAATTTGTGTTATAGGAGAGTGCATTATAAGGGAGTTTACTGTAATACATCTTGAAAGTGTCATGCAAGAACTATATTCAAACTCCTTGGCAAGAACACTTTCAAGATGTTGTAATTATACATCTTGATGCAAAATATATACAGTGGATTCCGCTTAATTGGGACATGTCAGGACTAAGCCAGTCGCGAAAATCGAATCGATAAATAGCTATATGAAAAAGTACTTATTACAACAAAGTATTGATACCTGTGCATGACGCCATCTTGAAAGGGACAGTATCTTGCGGGACACTTGCAAAATGTATAATTACATGAATTTGTGTTATAGAAGAGCGATTTCATTATATGAATTTGTGTTATAGGAGAGTGCATTATAAGGGAGTTTACTGTAATACATCTTGAAAGTGTCATGCAATGGAAGATGATGATGACTTTGCGGGGACATTGATATTCAGGGACGAGGCGACTTTCCATCTGTCGGGAAAAATGAATCGCCACAATGTGAGAGTGTGGGGTACTGAATTGCCGCATGTCCGTGTGGAGTTGGAAAGGGATTCGCCAAAAGTGAATGTCTTCTGTGCCATATTCAAGACAAAGCTGTATGGTCCCTTTTTCTTCATCGAGCAGACGGTTACAGGTTCTGTGTATCTGGATATGTTGCAGTTGTGGTTGTTGCCACAACTGACTGCTGACTCCTCGACTTTCATCTTCAAAATTCTGCAATGCAACAACACTGCTTCAGCAAACAAAAAAGAATCATATCTAAATCATGAACTTTGCTAGAAACTACTGAGTACAGGAGATCATGTTGTTGTTTATCCTAGATGAAAATGGAATAACAGTTCTTACTACTAAATAAATCACAAATGTTATCATTTACTTCTGAACTTAGGCCAAGTAAAGTTAAGATCAACTTCAAAGTAATCAGAAATATCCCAAGGGAAGGATACTGCATTAGGATTCTGCAAAAACAAGATACTCAGACTATAAAGACGGCTATTGAAACTCTTCCTACAACTTCAATAAAAATTAATGTCAAGATCCCTACTAAGAAAAGATAAAAATCATTCTTATCATCAATGTCCCCAATTCGTCGACCAGAGTTCGGAATGTTCATTGATTCGCAATGGAAGGGTGCTGTGCTTCCACCTTGGCGGATATGGTTCAATTCCCGAATCCCACATTTCAAAAAAATTTTCAGGAAAAATCCGGATCTAGTTTATTCAACTCTACCTTTCACTTGACGACTGGCTGAATTCACCAAGGGTGTGGACCGTCCGTGGTGAACACTGAAATGCCGTCGGTAAGTACTCACCCATGGAAAACTCGCAAAACTTCATAGGAAAAAAGTACAGACATCTTCAAATACCTGTTTCTCACATGGACCCATGGAAATTACATCTATTTCTTAGAAAGCCAGCACCTAAGAGTTTGCTGGTTTTTTGAGGGGACATAAATGCCAAATCTACTATTTGTAACAGTTTTGTTGAGGAAATAGAGGTTTTTCCTTTGCTGAATTCCTATTCCTACCTATTTCACCAAGGCGCCCGGATGGCTAATTGGTAACGCTGTCGACGTGCCACACAGGAGGACCCGGGTTCGCGTCACGGGCCTGGTATCTCCTGGAAAGTTTTTTCGGGGTGCTGGGTCCGACCCGGCGATCTCCGTCCTTCACCATCCAGCTCCCCTCCACGGTTGTGTGCAGCCCGTAGTTGGAACTGGTCCCACCCTTCAGTAATCTCCCCGGTTGGAAAGGGGCTTAAAAAAACAAACCAAAATTTATTTCACCAATTATAGCGTTTCATTGATATTATCTTTTATACCAATGATCTCCTTCCAACCTGGTGCAACTGTCAAAAACTGTCATTATTAGTGTTAAGTGACAATCTTTAAATCACCATGGATTTTAATCTCAATAGAGACCCATCAAGTACACAGTGGGCCTGGTTCCCGATGCTCTCCCTAAATTGTGGAACCCCAATTACCCCAGATTCATCAATAAAACTGTGATCCACAACTACTTTTTCTGCTAACCAATGACGCAATTTTCTAACTAGTGATGAATACTAAATGGCGGGCCCAGCCAGATGGCCGAGTGGTAACAGGTTGGTGTGCCATTCAGGACGACCTGGTTTGGGTCCCGAGTCCGGCATCTTCTGAAAACTTTTTCGGGGTCCCTTTCCATCATCCCGCTCACCTCCACGGGTGTGGGTGCAACACTGCAGCCTGTGGTTGGAACTGGCCTCGCCCCTTAGTAATCTCCCTGATTGGAAACAAACTGCCCATCTCTATAGAGGAATCAATTTAATTATAGAAGATCAAAGATCGACTGGTTGAGCCGGAACCCATGAATAAATTTTCTAAGGAGTGGGACCCGAATATCGAACTCTGGTACTCTAGACTGGAAAACCGAAGCGTTTCTACACGGCGGATCAGAGAGATTAGCTTAAGTTAGTTGCCATATTTCACAAAGGATATTTTGTATGTGATGACGGTCACTTTTATATAACCCAGCACAGGCTTTTATATAAGTCAGCAGAGGCAACATTCATGGTGGCTCAACCAGAATCAGAAAGATGGCGCATTAAAAGATGTATTCAACGCACTGGCCCGGATCAGATAAACTGGAGTTATGGGACCAATTTGACAATTTGATTATAATAACTGTTATAATGATAATGACATTTGATAATTAATTTGGCATTTAATAAATAAAATACAATTATTGTTTCAGGTAATCGTACATCGTTTCTTATTCACAGATTTTTACATTCCGTAATATTTTATACAAATAAACTATTATCTCTAGCATAAAAATATTTTATTAATCACATTATTGTATTTCGCGCACAAATTAATATTTTCATCAGATTTTCCTTCGACAATTAAATGACAATAGAACAGTATAACAATAAATTCAATTATTATTAGAAAAATTTCAAATCCTTTAAATTAAAATAGGCCAAAAATACTGTAAATGTTTTCCCCAAGGATCTATTATAATAGATCGATGGTTTTCTCTTTCATATATATCAAGACAATCGATATTATCCAATCCAAGAACGGATTGAGGCTTCAATTCCATTTTGGAAAATATTAAACAAAAACTTCGATTTTAAAAGTTTTTCGATATTAACCAATAATCTGGACACTAATTATTAGTGTCCAGATTATCCTAACGCAGCTCCAACAAAACTATTTATGGTTATAAAATTTTAACTATGCAAAAAAGTCAATGTTTCAAACTTATCAGCCATCTGAAATAACTTAAAACCATAATAATGATTATATAAAATGCATAGATATTTTTAGAGTGATCAAATTACTTAAAAACTGTAAAATTACTCAAATAAAATACATTTTTAGCAATTATTTTTGTATTAATGATATTTAATTACTATATGCAGTATGCTTTTATATAAGTTCATCTTTATGTGAAGATTGAAAAATCAGTAAAAATTAGTAAACTATGTATAAGGCCACTTTTAACCAATAATGCATTACATTAATTTGTACCTGTTTGGAATTATATTTTCCATTTATTTCACTTTAGTAATAAATATCTTTATTTAGCTATGCTCTTGATGTTATCAGATATTAAAATTTTCATTTCAAGTAAAACCACAATAAAGTGGCACATCATTATATTAAGCTCATTAGAAATATTTTCTTTGAAACAAGTTTATTTTTGATCCATGTATAAGCCTAATCCCTATTTTGAAAACATTTTTTCCATAAAATTTCTGGATTTAGGAAGAATTTTGTGGTATATACGAAAACAAAAATGAGAAAAATTATTAATATGGTGTTGTAACTGTAAATTAAGAGATGATACACTTTATGAAATAAATTATGCATATATTTTATCACCACAGGAATTTACATA
This sequence comes from Olivierus martensii, assembly GCA_000484575.1. NCBI lineage: Eukaryota > Metazoa > Arthropoda > Arachnida > Scorpiones > Buthidae > Olivierus > Olivierus martensii. Next base: position 22,006 of record AYEL01080775.1, read on the forward strand.
ATTTATAATTAATTTATTTAGTTTATAAAATAGTATTCTTTTATTTTCAGAGATGCAAAGCCCAACATTTTTTTAAAATAAATTATTTTTGATTTTCTCATAAAATTCATATGGAATTAATTTAAATACATAATCTTAAATATAAATAATTTGCTTTTGAGAATTTTTAATTTTAGCCTTATAATAGAGACAATACACAAAATTTATTCTATATAATTTGTTTTTTAAAAGATCAATTGAAAATTTAATATTGTATAATGTCTACAATTACAAAGCTAAAATAATCAGTAAATACATGCCTTAGTTTCTTTTATTAGCTAATGTTACATTTCTAATAATTATTTTTATGAATATAAAATAAAACCTTAAATTAATAATTGATTGGAATAATGTATTATTATTAAAGACTTATATCATAAATGTTTAAAAAGAATTTAATGAAATACAGTTATTAATTAAATATTTATCTAATGTTCTAATAATTGATTGGAATTATGTATTATTATTAAAGACTTATAAATGTTTAAAAAGAATTTAATGAAATACAGTTATTAATTAAATATTTATCTAATGTTTAGAGCAAATGTTAAGATTAAATTATTAAAATATAATGCAAATTTTTTGATTTGAGTCAATTTGTAAACATTGTAGATAGTCATTCATCAATTACAGTATTCATTAATTAAATATAATTTTACAATCCAACCAATTCAATATTTACAAATTTATCAACTGTTCAACTTTAATTTGAATTCAAATATAAAGAAAATAAATTTAGTTCTTTTGCATTAAATTATTTTATTTCCTAGTAAAAACATGATTAACATTAGTAAGTTCCCAGTAAGATTTTTCACACATTATTATGAAGCTATAAGGCACTTAAAACTAAGTTTCATATTGAGTCCCCTTTCGTTAGTTCAGTCGAGTTGTTTTGGTTGTCCATACTCTGATGGGAACTGAACCTTCAGCTGTAAGAAAGAAAGATTATTATTAATATATTCAGTACTCTGAATTATTTATTTTTATTTTTCTATAAAAGTGACTATTTCATGGAAATTATTAATCTATTGCTATTCTAATTTATTTAATAATTGTTACAGAAAAATATTAAAAAAGTTCAGTTTTTATTTTTAAGAAATTTGACTATCAAATATACATTCTAAATGTTTCTATCAGAAAAATTCTCATATTTAACCAAACATATTTAATTTGGAAATGATTTGTGAATTATTTAAAAAGTTTCACATTATGCAGTATTAAGTATATTTATTTAAATTTTTATATAATACCAAATTATACAGATCTAAGCATATGTATTAAAATATAATTTCATATTTAATTTTAGAATGGTATAGTATATGGTTTTTATATTCTTTTATTATACATATATTGGCTAAAAATATTCTAATTTACCTTTATACATGGTAGCTACAATGATAGATTCAGGAAAAAATGACAGGATGACACCATAATAAAAATAATTACTGGATGGTAATAGTTTAAATAATTTTGTTTTTGGAAAATACAGTATAAATCAAACAACAAGAGAGAACATGCTATGGTGCATCTATCCTGAATCCACATATGTATACTTACCACTATATTAATATTAATTTGTAGAAAATTTTGTTATTAAAAATGAAATTACTTGCAGAAATTGGAAAAATTACAATATTTTATTTATTGTTATTACCATTATCTTATTTTTAGGATCAAAACCAGGAAAAAAGAGTTTCTGAAGAACTATAAATTTGGGAAATAACTTAATATATCCAGAATAGATAGTGTATCATTTTGTTGTTGTTTAAATATACATTGCATTGCATTTTTTTATTTTATTCATTTTTAAACCTCCAAGAAATGTTTCAATTTCCTAATGTTTTAACATTAGGGAATAAAAACACAGGAAATTAAATCTGAAAAATGATTCTATTGAAATGTTTTCCCCCCATTAAATAAGTATCAAATCTGAAATGCAGACATCAAATGATTTCTAAAAGTCTTTTCTGGACTTTGAATTAGAGCAGCAGTTCTCAACCTTTTTTTCTCGGGCCACATACATCTGTTTGCTACATTAAGCAGGCTGCAACATGCTATATCAGCAGTTGGTAACCAATTGGTGTCATGTGAAAAAATTTTGAGTGCATCAGGAAGGACCTAGCAAATTAGGAAAATTCCTAATTTTTTTCTAGTTTTTAAAAAAATTTTTAATATCAGAATTTTTATTTTTATTTTTTTGCATGTGGGAGAAGACTTCCACAGCTTTCATTAAATTCATGACTGTGGTGTATGTAATGGCTATGAATGGCTGCATGACATGCTGTATGAATGGCTGCATGTAAAGCTTCGAGGGCCACATGTTGAGATTGGCTGAATTAGAGGCTAAAAAGCTGGCATTAATTCTTATTAACAATTGATAATATTTCATTCTGACTTAAGACTTTTCAAACGAAAATACAACATGAACATCAGATTTTATGAATGCATAAGAAAATCTACTAAAGTGCAGATTTTTTTCTCACATCAGTGTAAGCTTTATATTATTATAATATTTGTTGTCATTTTATGATTCTAACACATTCTATTGTTCCCAGATGTAGTTCACTTCATCCGGGAACAAATCATTTTAATTTCAAACATTAAATGCTTGAAATTAAAATGTTTTTTTTTTCATGTCTCATCAGTGTAAGCTTTATATTATTATAATATTTGTTATCATTTTATGATTCTAACACATTCTATTGTTCCCAGATGTAGTTCATTTCATCCAGGAACAAATCATTTTAATTTCAAACATTAAATGCTTGAAATTAAAATGTTTTTTTTTTTTCAAGTAACATTATTAATTTAATTTTTGAGTCCCATTGTTAATTCTCTGCAAATATTATTTTTTTAAGATTTAAAATTTATCTATACATCAGAAGTGTGTGCTGTAATATAGTTTCTATTACAAATTAATTTTCTAAAGTTTACATATAACTTCTAAAAATTAAATTCAAGCAATTATTTGTTAATATTCTGATTACATTAAGAGCCAAGTGTTATTAAGTTAAGCTTTTTTGGCATTTTATGAGATTTTATTTAATTTTAATAATTCTTATGATTTGATTATAAAATGTTTTAATTTGTTCTGTAAAAGTATAAATAAAAATGGTAATATGAAACAATCATCAATAATTTGTGCTTTTAATCATATATATTTAAGAGCATATTCATCTAGATTCAAAAGAAAGGCAATTCAACATTTTTATCTTATTGCAGAACAAATTTTTGGAGGCTGAATGACATTAGTATTTAAATACTGATGCCATTCTGTCTCCATTTCAGTGACATGAAATGATTGATTTAAATAATTCAGATACTTGGCTCTAATCCATACAATACATTAGCTTCTACTCATTTAGTTGGATAAAAAGAACAGATAATTATGAAAAGCAGTATTCTTTTACATTTCTTTGAAATTTGATCATTGTACAAATTAGAAATTTAATATAAGCTTTAAATAAAATTATTTCACAAATAATAAATTGTATAATAGTTTATTATGTGTTTTAATACTCTAATATAAATATAGAAGTTTATAAAATATCTTGAATTAAAATGTGTCCAGAAAAAATGTGAATTAAAAGTTTCACATATTTTAAATTATAAAATATATAATACTTCATAAAAAATCTATAAAAATAATAATAATCTATTAATATAAGAATTGTGCTACACAAAATTATTTTTGGTACAGAGAATGATTATTAATTTAGCAAAGAATGCAATTAATTCTTTTCATTATGATTCTTATCATTGATATATTTAAACATCATGCTTTATTTTAAATATTTATTCAATTCAATTAAATGATTATAACTGTGTTAATTATCTTGTAAATGATCAAAATTACAAGTAGATAGAAGTTAAAACAACCTACAACATTAGAAGTTTAAAATAAATTTAATGGCAAATATTTTATGTACATAAAAAGACATTCATCATCATCATTCAATATTAGACAACATAGGATTTTGGTAAAAAGTATTATTACATCATGCAATAAATTAGTGGTAAATACACATACAGAAATAAATAAAACAGACAAATTATATTTAGAACAGAAATAAAGAAGGAAAATATAATTATGACATCACATTCCAACAATATCACCCTCACATGTTGAGTAAGACTAGTGTAATGCTCTAGTCTATTTACAGTAATGTTCTATATTTAGATGTAGCTGTAGAAATACCAATAACTATTATAGAAGATAAGTTAGTAATATAAACAATAATAACATTTTCTTTTAACCCTCTGTACAAATTATATATTTCTTAAAAGTTTTAAAATAGTAACTTTTTATAAAATTTAATTTTCTTTCAATTAATATTTTTATATTTATTTTTGATATTGATTATATTTAGGCACTTTTTATAATAATTAATTTAAAGAACTATTCTTTACAATTATAATACCATCAAGTGAAGAAAATTTAAAATAATATAGAATTATTAAATTTCTAATGCAAAATAATATATTTGGCACAATTGAAATTTAATCAAGAATTTACAATATAGTAAAATTTTTAAATAACATTTACGTTCTTTTTATACATCAATTAAATTGTTATATAGTTTGCTCAATACTGCTTGTATTGATATTTCATATATTGATGATCATATTTTTTATCAGTGTGTTGATACCAATCTTAAAAATAATGATTATAATGCTCACCTATAATAGTTTATTGGCAAAATAAAACATCATGAGTGAAAATACTAACAAATGACTGAATACATATACATATTACAGTTTAAAAGTTTTATGATCATATTTGTTTTTGATTGTATTAGTTGCAGTTGATAATCCAATCATTTTGATAATATGTTCTATATTTGCTATTGACTGACAATTATGGGACTGTATATTATGACATTTGATGATAAACTACAGAAATAATTAATGTTTTCCTATTTTAAAACAGTTATTATTAAAATAATTTTATATTTATTGTATAGTTTATATAATAACTAAATATAAAAATTATTCTAAAACTACAATAAAGAAAAGTAATTTTTCAAAATTTATACATAATTTTATATATTGTAATTGTTTTATAAAAAAATATTACCGTAATTTTTATATACAATCACCACATAAATAAATATAATCTAATATGATCATAAAATATTAGTTAAAACAGAACATACAATACATAGGACTTCACACTGTTAAAAGAACATACAGTATGTCACAGATAAAATTTAAAATTAATATCACAGTAATAACATGAAGTTTGACTAATATAGTAACTAAGAACTTATTTTTAATAATTTGGATACCACAGTTTTTTTTAATAAAAAGCATTTTCCAATGACATTGTTAAACAAAAATATTTTGTAAATTTATGAAAACTAAAAATTTTATTATAAATAATAATGCTTCATTTATTTAAATGCTTTTGAAATAAAGTTTTAGGAATGCTTTAATTTACTGGTAATCAGAAACATATTTTGATCAAAAGTAGCCCATTTTAATGGTTCTAAAAGTGATATGTTAATAGAATCATTATTAGGGAATGGCTGAAAAGATTTTGCATGGGATTTCTGATATGATTCTAATTCAGAATTGACACTATATTTACATGAATCTGAATCTATAGTAGCATTATTATCCCAAATAAGTGAATTTACATCATCTCTTACACATTTTCCTAATTTGATATCACTGTTTATTTTACTTGACTTTTCAATTAATGTGGATTGACTAGAATCCTTGTTATGCAAAGTTTTTATTGATGATTCATAAGCATTATGACTTTTCATATGTGACACTACACTTATTTCATTTTTCTTAGATATAAAGTGATTTTTATGATCAACTTCAATGGATTTTTCTTTATTTAAAGAATTAGTATCTACTAATTGCCAAATTCCAAAAGATTCATGTTGATTGTTTACAGTTTTTAATTCATTTTCATCTGTTACAGAGAATGTCTCTAAACTATCTGGAGTGAGGGTTCCATCTGATTTGAGATCTGATGCATTTTCCTCTTTTAATTCAGTTAAAGTTTGTTCTTTCAAACATGCAACATAATTATTAATATTATTTTCTGCCATATAGGAAAATTGCTTTGTAGAATTGTTAGTATTTGCCATGCGCCATCCAGAGCATGCAGAATTTGAAATTTCTGTATTAAAATACTTACCTCTAGATTGTCCAAAATTTTCTACATTAGATTCTTGTGTGGTATAATACCTTTGTATTGGAACAGTAGTAACATTTGGTGATTCACTTGTTGGATCACTGAATTCACGTCTTATTGTTACTCTTCCCGGTGCTGTAGAAAATTCCTGTTGTTGCCAAACACCACCTGTATTACCTGGTTGTCTTGTATTTGACTGTACAATGACAGATCCATCAGGATTACCCCTATTAAAGGAAACAGTCATTGAAAGAATTGGGCGATTTGTTCCTCTTGAATTTACTGTAGCTTCTTGAGGTCCAGCAAATTGTAAATTTCCACTATAAGAACGTGTATATTTAGAAAAATTCTGCTGAGGTGAAGTAACATGTGGTCTTCCACTATTTCCATCTGAATCATATTTTAAATTAAATGAATTGCCACTCTGTGAATGCATAGGCATCCTTTCAGGATAATTTGTGTCTGTAACAGTTTTAACAGTTGAACTATGAACTTTACCAGAACTATCAACAGAAATTTCACTTCGATATGATTTATTGCTTTGTTTCTCCAAACTTTGATTTGATTGTGAATGTTGAGTTTCATATAATTGCTCATTAAAAGGATTATCTACATCTGTTAATTTATCACTCATAGATCTGTTATATCTCATATAATCTCTAGGTCTCATTGTGCCATATATAGATGATGTAGGATTTTCACTTTGTGCAGATAAATCATGTAATCTTACAAATTCTTCAAAAGGACTATCAAAATCATTTACATCTGTCATATGCAGCCATTGTTCTACTCGATGACGTCTACTATCAGCCATATTATCAAAAGGACTTTGTGGATATTGTTCTTCAAATGAATCATGTCTCTCTGTAGGATTTTTTGATTTAACATATTGTCGAAATGTTTTTGGACCAAAGCCATCATCAAATGAGGCATATCCTGTTTCATCTCTAGAATATAGCCTTCTTACTCCTTCTGATTCTGTACTAATACAACTTTCAACACCACTATCTTTGCGACTTCTCCTCTCATGTGTATTTGAAGCATAACCTTTAGAATTCCATAATTCTTGTGACTGTGGGGAATCTGGTTCACTTATATTTACAGATTGTTGTCTTTTTGGAGATTCAAGTACAAATCGTAAAACAGTTTCTCTTGGAGATTGTGATCTCTCTCTACTAAGGGATCTCGTACTATATCCAGTACTTCCCCTAGAACCAAACTGATTTTGCTTTTGGAATAAAGCTGTACCTCTATTTCGACTAACAGATCTAGAAAAACCAGGCAATTGGGATGGGTCTCTAAAATTTCTTAAATGATGAGGTAAATCTTTATTGACTGACATCATTAACTGCCAAAGTCCTTGAGATCCATAAACAACAGGATGCATATCATCAAACTGAATGTCAAAATCATCATCAGTATCTGATGTTTCCCTTTCAGAAGATTGTGAGTATCTTTTTTCATTCTGCTTATTCGATTCTTTTGATTGCTTTCTTTCTGCTTTATTAAACTGCCTAAAAGGCTCTTGATGATGCCTCTCTCTCCAAAACAAAGGTTTTTTTGAAAATTTTTTCATGTTATCTTTAATTTTCATAAAGTTGCACATCATAGAATCTCCAGTCCAACTATCAAAAATATCATCAAAAATATCATTAGATTCAGATGAACTTTGACTATCAGATCTTGATAGAGAAGCTTCATCACGAACTTGAACATGCTCAAATTTTTGAAATTCATCATTGCCAGGAAGAGTTGTAATTTTTGTTTTCTTTTCAACTTTTGTCCATGATCCATCAGCTCCTGGCTTTGTGTATATTTTTCCTGTTTCTGTTATACATGTACCTTCTTTAGTAAATGTAAACTTTTTATAACTACGAGTTATTGGTGTAGGACCTTGTTTAACACATGCAAAATTATCATCTTCAATTTGTTTCCAGTTGTTAACTTCACACATATCAGATGAAATATTATTCCAATTAGAATTTTTTACAAGTACTTGATTATTTTTATCAATTTTAATAGGAGGAGAAAGTGGTGTTCCCCAAATGGATTCAGTTTCTTCATGATTTGGTGAGAAATGTACTATTGATTTTTCAGAATGAGGAGAAATTTTATCTTTAGATGAGTTTTCTTGATTGCTAAATACTATTTCTGCTTTACTCTGAATTGGTTTCTCTTTTGCAGTTTTTGTATATGGTTGTGGAATTTTAAAAAATGAAGGTCCTTTGGTAACATCAGGGCTATCTACACTTGATGTAGGTGAGATATTAGATTGATCTGCAGGTGGTGAAGAAGGCCCATTAGATTCTACAGAACTTTGTTGTGATAATCTTTTTTCTAATAATCGTGCCTTAGCAATATTTTTTTTTAAGATTCCCTTAGCAGCAACTTTCTTAGCTTCAGATTTTTCTGAATTATCCTCATTTGCAGAGTTTTTTTCAGCTGAATTTATATTTTCAGAAATTTGACTATCTTGATTATTTTCTGGTTTTTCAACTGTTTTGGTTTCTTTTTCATTTTCTGAAAGTTTATTTTCTTTTTTAATTTTCTGTTCAGATTGTATTTCAGTTAATGAAGATTTTCTTCCAGCTTTGGTAGGTGATGTTTCAGATGATTCTAAAAATTTTGGAATTACTATTTTTCCTGGTCTGCGTCCATCATGAGTAGCAACTTTTTCCTCATCTGTCTTATTTGATTCTATATTTTGCTTACTTTTTACAGATTCTTTATCTTTCTCATTTTCCTTTGATAAATTTTTATTATTTTTATCTTTCTTATCATCAACTTCTTTGGTTTTATTTTGTTTTGTAACTGAATCTGTATTTCCCTCTTCACTTTTAGGATTTTTTGTTTTGTTAGTATCTTCTTTTACATTTTCATTTGTTTCTGGAGATTCATTAACTGTCTCAATTATATTATCATTATTATTTTGATCTCTGCTGACTTCTGGAGAATTCTGGAATTGTTGATTAGAAGTTTCTAATTCTTTCTCTTGTGTTTGGTTTAAGTTTGTAGATGATGATTTTTTTGATTTTTTGTTTTTATGTGCTATACTAGATATTTTCATTAGACTGCCATCAAATGATCTTTCAGCTTGTCTTTTAGTGCATTGTTCATCTAATTCTGCTGCTAAATTTGCTGGCAAGAACTCTTCATCTTCATCTAAATTTGGTAAATTAGGGATACTGGCATTTTGTTCATTATCACCTTTTCCATCAGTAAAAGTAAAACTGTCAGTTATTGTGTCAGCATCATCATCACGATTTTCAGCATCTGGTAACTTTGATTTCTGATTTGGTGCTGCTAAAGGATTTTGCATATTACTTTCTTCTATTGTTGGTGATGCAGGTGCCAATGCTAATAATAAATCAATACGAACAGGAGTCAAATTAGCAAGATCTTCTGATACTTGAAGTAACGAATGTTCATACCCTTCATTAACCCAGCTGTCTGAGCAAATATCAATAATAGTTGCTCTTTTTCCTGGGTTTACATGCAGAAGACGGCGAATCAAACTTGATGCCTCTAAAATAAAATTATGGAACATTACAATCAGATATTATTAAATAATATAAAATTATTAAAAAAAGCATAAGCCAAAATGCATTCATTAATATTGTGGGTCAACTTTAATTATAAATAGTATTTAATAAATTTAACAGTATTTGATAGAAATTAAAGATCATAGTAGAGCCAATTAAAATGAAATATCAATTTATAGGATATACTCTGACAGAATTGATAAATTTTGGCTTGAACTTTTTTTTGTAATAAAATTTACAAAATATAAGCTAAAATATGTAAATTAAATTTTCAAATAACTTTGAATATTCAGATTTATGAATTATAATGCTAGTTAAATGATATACTCTCTAGTTAACATTAAGTATTGTAATTTAAATAATTTTTGATAAAAGCCATAATGATAATGCAAAGTAAATATATTAATATTTATTTATTTTTCATGAATTAAATACAGTGGAACTTCTGTATTCATTGATTAAGTTTCTGCAATTTCATTAACCACAGTTGACTGTGGCCCAAAAAATTAAATAGGAAATTTCAGAAATTCAATAAACATTCGTAATTTAAGTTCATTTTATCTCATCACATCAGTATTGTGTCATCACAATCATAAGAAGAAGAAAAAGAAGGATGATTACAGTACAATAAATATTTTAAAGAGAGAGAGAGAGAGAGAGAGAGAGAGAGAGAGAGAGAATCACATTCATATAACTACTATAATTATAATTGCTTTATTTTATTATTAGTTATTGTTGTTAATATCTTATTGTGCCTAACTTATAAATTAGACTATCATTATTAGGTATATATGTCATATACAGTATATAGTGTTCACTACTATCTGCAGTTTCAGGCATCCATTGGGTGATTACTGAAAAATTCTTGTAAATATGGTGGAATTGATAGATGTGCCAGGTTTAAGTCCTAGTGAGCTTGCTCTTGGCATCTCTCCTTTATAGATATGGAGGTTCTACTGTAATTTGATAAAATGATAAAGCATTTTATTCATATTTTTATCAAGTGGCATGATAATAGCATAAGCAAAATACAATAATCATTGATTGTCTTTTATTTTTATGCACAAAATTGAATTCACTATAAATTTTAATAATAATAATTCTAAAATAAATATGATATTTATATTTGAAAGAAGTAATCAATTAGCCATAATATGCTAAATTCAATTCCATTTAATGAAAAAAATTGTAGCAATGTAAATATAACAAAAAATAATCAATTAAAAGAAAACAGTTCTGTTATAGAAAACTTTGATTAGGAATATAAGACAATACCAAAAATAATTTTTCATTTGCCTCCTTTTACTCATCTAAAAGATACAAGAGTCACATCTTTCAATCAATTTTCATGAAATTTAATGCTGGTATTCCTTAGATCATATAAAGTTTTCTGAAAATTTTAGCAATTGAAATCAAAATAAAGTTGGATAGGATCTCATCTCTATAAACATCTCTGCAAGGTGCAATATTCACTTACACAGGCCAGCATATTTCAATTATGCAATTATTGTTTGATTTATGATAAATGATATATTTTATTTTGTTGAATTCAAAACTGAAGTTGCTTTTTCCATTACATAAGATGTTAAGAAAATAATAATAATTTTCAATAATTTATTATTTTTTGTTGTTGTTATTAATCTTTTTAAAACATTTATAATCAATAATAAAGTCATCTAAATCTCACATATTTTTAACTATTCTTTTAATCAAATTATTTTTCCAGATCTATGCACTCTTCTTAGTACTGAATATTTATAATTTAAACTTAATATTAAAGCAGGGATTAAAAATGTACTGAAAAAGTTTTAAACAAACTAATATATTACAAGTAGTTTCAACTAACAACCACTTATACTTAGAATAGCAATGTCATCAATAAATTCTATGATTAGTGAATGACAGAAAGCTTGAATCCTTGACCAATTATCTGATATACAAAAGCATTTATTTGTATCTGGTTCTTGTATTTTTGTGTTTATTAAGTTTATTATGATAAAGTTGAATATAATAATATTGATAGTGAGCAATCCATAAATTTTGTGTATTTCTGACTTATGAGCACTCTGACTTACAATGACATGGGTGGCAGGGTTAAATCAAACCTTGTCATCAAAAGATGGAGCGATCATAAATCAATGACTGCCTATATAATTAAATTTCAAAAGAATTGATATTATAGGATCACCAAGTTACATCTGAGATGGGTTTCTAAGTTTTAATCATAAACTGAATTTTCATGACTAAAAGATTTTTAATAAATACAATTCTGTAACTAGAAATTAGTTCCTTATCCATCAAATTCTAAATTTATTTTGGTTTTTAACTCATAATATTAATAGCTTTACCCATATCAGAAATATCATCATCTATTTTGATTATCATTATTGAATTTATTGGTACCAAATTCTTAATAGTGTAATACCTGAAATTCCATTTCTGAAACTGCTCAACTTATACAAAATTTAAATTCTTGGTAACATTATGTATATCAAATATTATTCAAGTCAAATTTTAATACATAAATTATTATGATAAAATTTAAAATTATTATAAGCTGTACAAATTGACTACCTACAAGGCAGATTATAAAATATAACTATTGTAATACAATTATATATAAAACATCATAGTTATGATTGTGATTACAACATACAATAATTATTTTCAAGAATTTACTATTGAGAGTAATGTTATTGATGATTTAATGATAACTATAATTATTATTGCAATAGTGTCATAATCAGTGTTGTAATTCTTCTCGTAAAATTGCAGTATATCACTATATAACTATATAATAAATTGCATTAATGTTTATTAAAATACTTTTTAAGTCAAAATATTTTATTTTAATATAATGATATAAATTTGTAAGCCATTATATAAGTCAAAGCAAAGTCAGAAATAAAACTTGCAAAATGCCAAATGCAAATGAAATGAAGATTCAATTATAATATGCTGCTATTAATTTAATTAAAGAAGTTAACTAAGGGTACAACAACTTAAGCCAGAGTGCTATTTTATAAAATAACAAAATTGCTGCTATTGAGGTATTTATTCCTAATATACAATAGATCCCCAATTTATGTAGTTTTCACTTATGTAGTTTCAGAGATATGCAGATGCATAAGTCTCTTTATTTTCATTAAATTTCCTTAAAACATGAAAGAAAATTTCATTAAACAAATTTATAGTTTTGAAAAAATATAATAGCTTTAAATCTTATCTATGCTTAAAGAATGGTCATGAATTTCATTGGCTTGTTAATGCACTCATTTACGTATATCAAATTTAAGCACTGTTAGATGTATGTGGTTTTCCATTTACACAGAAATTTTTTGGAGGAATTAACTGTGTAAGTTGGGGATCTACTGTTTATGCAATCTAATGCATAAACAGTATGTTGCTCTTTCTCCATTCTTTGATTATTTTATGTCTATTTTATTTCTAATGATTTGGTTTTCTGCTTTTTGTTTTTGTTTTTAAGTATGTTAATACCATAACAAAAACAATTAAGAGGAAAGCAAATAAAAGAAAGTGTATTAATGATAATTCTTTTGAAGTACTTTTTTTGGATCTAATGTACCAAAAAAGTATAATACTTCAAAAGAATCATTAATAAACTTCTCTTATCATCTATGATTTGTTTTCAAATGTTTCCTTGAAACTATACTTGACAACAGCATCAGAAGTCAGTATTGAGTCTATGGGAGAGCCAAAGTTCATTTATATCACACGCCAATGATATAGTCCACTAAATTTATTTGTGACATTACAATAAATTGACAAAAAACAATGACAGTTTGACAAATAAGCTATGAGCTTCAAATAAAATTATTATATTAATATGATTTTAACATGTATCAGATTATCTGTGTGTCTATAATATATACAATGATCAGATGCACAATGATGTTCTGTGCACTCCAATTGATTCTAACTTGTTCTAAATTGGCAGAGAGTTGTAATCATGGTTGCAATTTTAAATCATTCTTGAAAGGCTATGCAATTAGCTGTCAAATGAAGCAAACTGTATTGAATATTTATTCAAAATTGAAAATTAAAAACCTAGAGGCTTGTTTACATAAAATTAAACAGTTCTTACTGATGCTGTTAACTTTTACATCAAAATCGACTATTCTGTGCACATTAATACCAAATAATACTCAAACTAGCACTCAGACAGGAAAAAATGATGATTTATTAATCATAAAATTGTAGTAGCGCTTTCGATTATGTACAATCCTCTTCAGCTACAAAAAACGAATAACAGAAAATTATTGTTTCATAGAACACCACGTTCCACAGTTTAAAACTTGGTATTACGTTGTAATTTGTTTTTTTTGTAGCTGAAGAGGATTGTACATAATCGAAAGTGCTACTACAATTTTATGCTTAATAAATCATTTTTTCTTGTCTGAGTGCTAGTTTGAGTATTATTTGGATGTGGATAGACAGTGTACTATTGATTTTTCTACATTAATACCATCACAAAAGTTGGTAAGACACCACTCCCATAGATTCAATAGTGACTTCTGATGCTGTCATCAAGTATATTGTAACTTTTGTGAAGCAGATATAAAAATACCTCAGTTCTGTTTATATAAATCTTTATAAACACAAGTATTTTAATCACAAGTATATATTTTTTTTTATACACTATTTGAAAGAATTAGTCTTAGAATCCATGATTCATTACACTTCAAAAATAGAGAAGAAACTTAATTGAAGATGCATCAGATCCTGAACAGCCATCATCATCAATAGACATGATAATTACAAGTTGTCATGAACTGGTATACTCAATATAGTGTACAAGTATGATATTTCACATCAATGATATCATAACTTTTTGAAGTGTAAATATAATTTCAAAATAAAATATATCAAGAAGAAAACAAACTGCAACAGTAATTCTAATCTCTAATTTAATTTATAGTATAATCACTGGAAAATGATGTCAAAAAAGTATTATTTTTTCATAGTTTCAATTCTTACAGAATGCAAATTAACAAATTTAAAGAACTGTATTTAACAATTATTATAAATCATTAATAAATAAAGTAAAACAATAATTTTTAATTAATGTACATTTTATAATATAAAATTAAAGTAATAATATTTTAAGTCTATTAAATTTAACAACTAATAAAAAAATATCCAAACATAGACTCTATATTATAAATTTAAAATTTTGTATTTAAATGCATTATATATAATTTAAAAATACAATCTGTGTTCATTAATTTCTGGGGCTATAAAAAAATATAACAAATATTAAATAAATAATTAATTAATTTAAAGCAAGATGAGTAATTAATAATTAACTTAATCTTTTATTATTATTATTATTATTTAAACATCTGACAACAAAACAAGGAAAAAATATTTGTTCCTCTGTGCTTAGTTTGATTTTCTGCTTTTAATTTAGTTTAAATTAATTTGATCATCTGGCATATTTACATTATGGATATTCATAGGGACAGAGGTTATGCATTAAATCTAATGAGAAGCCAATTAATCAGCATATTTATTTGTGAATTTTTGAAGTCATTGAGAGAAGCAGTGAGAAGAAAAAGACACGAAAAGTGGAATTATGAAGATTGGATCATTCACCACTATAATACACAGCCACACAAAACTTTCTCTGAAGGCTAATTTCTTACAAATTAGCCTACTTCCTCAACCAACTTATATTCCAGATATTGCACTGAATGATATTATCCTTTTTCCAAAACTAAAATTATCTGAAAAAAGAGAATTTTACACTGTAAAAATCATACAGAAGGAAACAATGAAAATTTTAAGATTTTTAAAAGAAAGTGATTTTAAAACATGTTTTGAAAACTGGAAAAAGAAATGAATAAGATCTATAGAAGCAGAAGGCTCTTATTTTGAAGAATATTAAAGGTAATTTCATTATATCTGTTATTTTGCCTTGATTTCTGGCAAGTCCTGGAATTAATGAACATATGCTGTATAGTGACTTTGTAAAAGTTTTTATTGACTTTTAAAAAATCTCACAACCTGATCATAGTTCTTCAAGTAGAAAATGAATTCACTAGTAGCATAACAATTAGGAGCACAGGCAGTTGAACAAAATGGGTTCAGAAAAGTCTAAAGTTCAAATTATAAGAAATTATGTTAAATGTAAATATTAAATAAATTAGGGAACACATTTATTAAGACATGAAAAAAGTTATAAATGATCATTATCTTACTGATTCTATTATTAAAAATACATAAAATATATTTGACTGCTCATAAATTAATATTTTTGTATTGTTTATATATCAGATACTACACAAATAGAATTGAAAATATATGTAATGTGATCACTTTTATGCCATTTTCTCACTAACATTATATCCTTTGGTAGTGAAGGGAATGCAATATTTATTCCTAATAAATATATTTTACTTCTTGATTCTATTATTAAAAATATGTAAATATAGTGGTGCCTCGCAATTCGACGTCCCACAATTCGTCGGTTTTGCAATTCGACATTTGACTTTCGCGGGATGGCGCATGCGCATGCATGGAATTGTGTGATGTTATTTGCTATTTGTCATTTCTTTTTGGACTACTTTGGTGTTTGCCCGTGTTATTTGTGTTAATTTTCAATTCAACATTTTTCAGAAAGTAAAAAATTTGTAATTATTATTATTTTTTTGAGTGAAATGTAAGGATGGGTTCAAAGAGAACTGACCAAAGGAATAATTCCAAAAAGAAGAATACTCTATTGAGCAAAGAGACAAAGAAAAAAGTTGTAGATAAAATGCAGAAAGTTTTCGCAAGATAATAACTGCTTCAACTCTTACTAAAACTTATGTAATTACTTAAGTTGGAAGCACATCAAGCAGTTGAGAATAATGTTAAAACCATTTATTTATACAAACGTTTTTGGCTGATTAAAGCCATCTTCAGGTTAAAAACATTAAAAATATTAAAATCTTTGTTTTTTATGTTTTTAACGTTTAAGATTTATTAATATGTATTAATGTGCTTTTTACCATTATCTTGTAATGTTATAATGTGAAACAATATAGCTTGTAACAAGTTCTGGTTTTAAATTTTTATGAACAAAAAACGTTCTTTGAATGAATAACTGTTCTAGAACATCTGTAATTTTGAAGGATACCTGAAGATAGCTTTAATCAGCCAAAAGCATTTGTATTAATAAATGATTTTAACATTATTCTCAACTGCTTGATATGCTACCCACTTAAGTTAAGTAATTATATAAAGTGCAAAAAAAGAACAATTGAAATGTAACTTGAGTATGGCGTTTCTAGGACAACTGTAGTAACATTTTACAACAGAGAAGATTATGAGTGCTAGGGTGTCTGCTGGAAAACTTCATTCCAACATCCAAGAGCTGATAAATTGTGTGTTGTGTATAAAATAGTGTTTTTGTAATTTAGTGTGTTATATAATAATAAAACACACGTTATAAAGTAAATAATATAGTGTATCTCTCTCTCATCTCACTCATTAGGGGAGTGGGATGGGACCGATAATGAAATAATCTATTTTACATAGTCTTATATGGGAAATATTGTCCCGCAATTCGACAGTTTCTCAATTCGACATTAGTTCGGCGATGGATTACTGATGAATTGCAAGGCACCACTATCTATATATCTATGAATGTCAATATTTGAATACATTTAAAAATATTAATTTTATTAGGACTTCACAAATAAGATCAGAAATGTATTAGATCTATTTTCTTTGTAACAAGTGAATATGGCCAGCACTATAGTATTTATCTTAATATAAAAATGGAAATGAGATTATCCCTGATATTTTTGATCAACAAATTGTATATTCTCTAATAGTTTTGATTCATTTTACCTATATAGGATGATTGATCATTTTGCAGTTAATTTTGGACATCAGATTTCCAATTAATTTTAAAACTTTGTATAAATCTCACATCCATTCATTGAGTTAACCAATTTGAAACTGATATAAATGTTTCATTTGCAATTTATTTATAGATTTTTTACAAAAATTTCAAAATGTTTGCAGAAAGATTTTTTTATTTACTGGCATATATTTGTTTTGAAAAGCAGAAAATTTATTACTAACTTCAGTAAAAATGCACTAAAGTAATACAATAGCTTTTTTGTAGAATTTTTTCACTAACATTAAAAAGGCATTATATTTAGTGAGAAAAATACTAAGTTGGTATTTCTATGTATGCAAGCAACTAACGATTATAAACAGGTAATAGTCCTCAATTTTGCTTGCATACAAGGACCTCAGAGTTTGGTATGCTACTGATAATGACCTTACATACTATCCATTTCTCTGCACTTTTATTATAAGTATTCTTCTGTTTCAATAATTCAAAACATATTTTTTATGAAAACAAGAGAAATCATCATATTTAACATATTCTAATATCACAGCATCATTAAATTTAATAATAATAAAACTGATAGATAACGCTTTCAACTTTGTTGTAAATAGCAAATAAAACAACAAACTGTGATTGATTGAATTAAGGTTGAACATGCTACTTTGCATAATCATGAAAATTTCTAAGAAAATTAGAACAAAAATATCTGATATTTCTTACAATTCTATATAAAAAAAAAGGCTGAAGTATGTTTTGAAAAACATATTTGTATAAAATGGCTGTTTAAAAGTATTTACTACTTGTGATTTCAAAGTTTGATATTTTTTATAAACTTTTAAAAACAGTGGTTCTCAACCTTTTTTCTGTTGAGGAACACATTTCAATATTTTAAAATTTGGCAGCACATCTAAATATTTCAAATAATAATAAAAATTCATTGTTAGATCTAAATTAACAGATTATTGTATTTATTCTTATTTATTACATTCAGATTACAGACATACGTGTACACGGGATCATTAAATTATTAAGTTATAGCGCCACTTGCACATTTTATCTTTTTACAGAAACTATAATTTTAATTTAATTTTTATTCCTTAATTTTTAAATTATGAATAACAACAAAAAATTTTGGTTGTCGCAGAAATTCAAGCGTTAGATTTTTCTAACGATACCCTATTTATAGGAATCGGTACAGTAGTTCACCTACAAAAGGCATCCAGCCAACCATGTTTTGCTATTAATATATATAATGATTCATATAATTACATACTGTCTTAATTTTTCGCGGCACACTGTCAAAGGTTTGACGGCACATTAGTGTGCTGCGGCACAGTGGTTGAGAACCACTGTTTTAAAACAATATAATAGATAATTACTGTGTTAATTTTCATGCCTTTTGCAATATTCAATAAATACTTTCCAAAGATATAAACTAAGCACTATGCAGAAATAGATCTTTATTTTCAGAAAGAAATGCTTTCAACCTTTCTTTCTGAAAATAAAGATCTATTTCTGCATAGTGCTTAGTTTGTCCTTTACTTATCCGATTAGTTTGACACTAACATTCTCAAATTGGTTAATTATGTTTTATTAGTTGCAGAATGTCTACAGCTTTAGTAAATACTTTCCATTTGAATATATTTATAAATCCATAAATCAATATATTAGGTCTTGACATGTATGACTTTATCTTTACAAATGAAGCAAATGTTGTTGAATGTATAAATGAATAAAATCAAAATTTAAATATTTTTATCTTTAAGTCAATGAATTAAAAAAAAATTACTAACCAGCCTTTGTTGTAGGTTCATAATAATCTCCTTCAGAAATCTGTTTTACAAGTCTTTTAAAATTACTTCCATCAAAAGGCATTGCACCATAAACAAGAGTATATAAAATCACTCCCATACTCCAACAATCTACCTGAAAATAATAAAAGAATTAACTTTTATATAAAATACTTTCTTGTGAATACTAAATAAATTTTAAAAATTTGTGTTAATAGATTTATATATCAAAAATACTTATTAGAACTGAAGAAATTTTAGAAAAATTTTGAATAATATATATTTATATCAATCAAAATAAATATGTTTCAATAAACTAACTGTTAAATTTATCTCTTTCTCAAAATAAAGCATTCTGTTTAAATTAATGCAACAAAACATTCAAATGTAAAAAACTTTTTATGTTCAGTTAATTAATAAACATTACATTTCCAATACACATGTATTTAATTGGCATGATTAATATTTTATCAAACAAGCTATTTATTATTGAAGATCTATGCACAATACTTTCTTCAATCATTATTTCTGAGAATTTTACAATTAATTAATTAATTATATATAATTTAAAGAATTTTAATAATAAATATAATTTCCTATTAACATTTGATATACATAAAAATGTTTCTTTTATTTTTCCCTTTGGATTATCTTTATATTATTTTGAATATGAATATTTTAAATAAAAAAAATTAGTCAATTGAATACTGAAGAATGTCTGAAGAAATATCTGAAAATATTTCCAAGTTTAATAAACATTGATATAGTCCTTTTCTGTGAAATGGCAGTTATTATATGCATGAAAATAAGAAAAAATACATAGATTATCCTCTAATGCAGGGGTTTTTAATCTTTTGATGATTCCAGACTCCTAACGATTATCCAATATGGTCCCATATCTCCTTCACTTGACTGTCGAAATAATCATCATCATTCCTTATATTAGTTCCCAGTATGACTTCCAAATATGTTTAAATAAAATAAATACCAGTACCCAGATACTGAGTCCCATACTCCTGGTTAAGAACTCTGCTCTAAAGATTGGGACAAAACAAAACCCACAGCTTTTCATTTAGCTTGAGTATAAAGATTTAAACAATCTTGGAATATGAACATCTGCCACAGTCTATTTCACATTTTTATAGTAATGCTTTTTCAAAGATTGTGAAAGAAATACTTGTTTAATTAATAAAGTAAATTTAAAAATTCCCATTGTCATCTCAGATGGAAAAATAAGATGTTAAACTGCAATGGTAACTTTGTTTTTAAATTTACTTTATTAATTAAACAAGTGTTTCATTTATGATCTTTGAGAAATAGTTATCATAAAAATGTGCATATTTAAGCATATGTTCATAAGAAATATTTTTCAACTACTAATAGTTTATTCTATTAATAATTAATAATTTTTACTGTTCCTGTTCAGACATATTATTTCTATTATCATCATATATTTTTTTTTATAAAAATTTTAAAGAAATATTAAGAATCTAATAACTAAACAGTTTTTAAATAAAATGTATCAAGATTATGTTAACTTATTCCAAGAATCATAATTAACATATGAACAGAAAATGTGGTTTACAAAGATATAAAAAAAAAAAAAAATTGATAAAAACTCAAGAAAATGAGTACAAAAATATTATACGAAAATGAAAAATGTTACTAACAAGTTCTATATTTGTATTCTGATTTACATATTAATTCTAGCTTATTTCTATTTAAAATTTAATAAAATAGAAATTTCTCATATTTTCATAGATAAATTTTGCAATATAAACATAAAATTATAAAATTCTTAATGCAACAACAAATCCTATAAAATTCATTGAAATTCTTATTAAAATCTTACTATTGCTAAAGAATTTATTACAATATAGTAATCAATATGGAACAATCACCATTTGGTCTTTTATCATCACCAACTTTTGTCTTAAAAAGTTTGTTTACATATCAAAATCTCAATAAAGTCTCAGATCATTGTTTAATATAGAGAATATTATAAAATTCAGAACAGCAGCTTTCTTTGCTATTTTTATAATTTCTATATGAATTTTTCTATTTGTAATTCAAATGTAACTTAAAAAATCATAAATATAACAGATTAATAGTTAATGTAAATAATTCAGCTCAATTATTAAAATTGAGCTGAATTAATATTTGAATTATTAATATTTAATAATTGAGCTGAATTATTTACATTGAATAAGAAGTGGGAAGAAATTATGCATTACTAATTAAACTCTGTATTATCATAAATTGAAGAGTGTAATCTCAAAATGCATTCAGTCCATTTTGATCATTTTTTTATTTCATGAAATATAAAAATGATCAAAATGGACTGAATGCATTTTGAGATCACACTCTTCAATTACAAAACAAAAAACTAGCCTTCTGCAAAAGATATTTTATCAAATAATAAATATTTTCAACCTTTCAAAATTATTCTCTCTACCATAAACAGAGCTTCAGCTTTCAAAACTGTATTATTATTTCTGAAGTTAAGGATTATTTTTGAGAGATTGAATATCATTAAAATATCTTCTACAGAAGTTCTACAAAAGAAGTTTTTTAATTTATAACTATGAACATTATTACATATATTAAATATTAGTAATCAAGTAAAAAATTGTTCATACTAAGAAAATATATAATAAAATACAAGCTAAAATTGAACCATTAATTTTAATTATATTAAAAGTGCTTTTAACATTAAACTGTTATCAAATTGTTTATTGTTGAAAGTTTTTTCCAAATTATTAAAAATATCTTTAAACAATCTGAAAAGTTTTGATGGATTAGCACTTGAATAAAGAATATAGCTTATACAAATACTTTAATGTATAAATCATATTATTTATTTATAACAACATATATTATAGCAGATTATTTATTTATTCTATTATATATTATTTATCTATTTAATCATATTTAATTATAATTAATTTAGCTATATAAGCTATAATTTATAATTAAATTTTTGCTTTAATCCTAATTTGAAAAAATTAATAGATTAATGCTGAAAGCCCTCTTCAAATTATTAAAATTAACGGTCTTATTTTAGTTTGTATTTTATTATATACTTTCTTAGCATGAACAATTTTTTACTTGATTACTAATATTTACATCAGTATTTAAAATTGCAAGTTAAAAATGAATAATATGATTAAATCAAGTTTTTAGAGTCAGTTACAGTACATACTTGGATAAGGCATAAATTTCTTTTCTAATTTTCCACTATCTATATGAAGAAGTATGTTTAATATGAATATTTTAAAAGTATTGAAATATACATCAGATATCTAAAGATACAGAAATTTTGTCTATTATTATAATATAATACAGTTAATTAAGTATTCAATATGCATTCTCAATTTTTTTAATTACAATTTTCAGATATATAAGTTAAGCTGCTAATTAAATTTCTTTGTATGTAAAAAATCTTTCAGTGATATTTCAAGGAATTTTAAAATTCATCATTATTATATTGTTTATATAAAGGACTTACCTCTGTAAACTACATATGTAAATATTATTTTTGTCATTAGATAGCAACAAATGCTTTTAAAATATGTTTATATCTATACTGAATATAATTATGCAAATATATTTGTTAAAGTAATAATTTTTTTTAGCTTTTAACAATGATTTTCAGGAAAACTCCAGGATAAAACATTGAGCTTACTATTGTGGAATGCTTATTAACCAATAAAATTAATTAAATGAAATTAGCAATGAGTTTAAAATTTGTAATTGTGTTCTTTAATTTCTAATTTTTTAATGAAATATATTTTAGAAAATAATTATAAGTAGATAATGATGAACCAGAGAAAGAATGACAGAAACATTACTAATTTAATAAAATGCATCCATAATGTGTAGAAATGAGTAGATATCATCATTTAGAATGAAATACCAATAACATTCAAAGAAGTGTTTGAAATCAACATATAACATACTACTTCTAATGCCAGTTTAGGCTATTTTATATAGTTTCTATGTATATATGCCAGTTAGTAAGTAAAGAATAGGTAGGAATTTTAAAGTAATTTAAATCATTTCATAAAATATTGTATTAAATTATCCTAATTTTTCACTATAGATTTGTAGGTCTAGTTAATAAATTTTATTTTGTGTTATATTAATTAGTACATCATTAAGAAATATTACTGTTTTTATAGGCATATCTCATTACTGTGATGATTGTGTTCCAGACTGCCACTGTAAAGCAAATCAGAGATGTTTTTTATTTGTTAATGCATAAAAGCATGAAAATTTATTTATACTGTTATTTTCATTAAGTACACAATAGCACTAGGCCTAAAAAACTAAATCAGATGGCCAAAACTTTTTAAAGCATTCACATATGATATTGGAGGATCCTGGTTTGATTCTAAATCTCACATCTTCAATTTTTCAGAATGGCTCTAGGCCTGACCTATCTACGTGTGAATTTATGTTTTATATGCCTATTGTAAATATTATTTTGCAGATAATTTTCAATTTGAGATATAAAATAAAAGCATGGAATAATTAAGAAGGATATATTAGTAAAGTCCAGAAAAACAAAGCACTGTAAAGCAAGATATACCTTTGTTTCAAAAACATGTATTTATCAATTTTATTTATTTAAATTTTCCATTAAAGTAAAATAATGAATATGAATTCAATTATTATAATTTTGCTTTGATTAATTTTTACAATACATTAAAAATGCAAATGTTGAAGTATAACTTCGTTTTTGCTATTATAATTACCAAACATGAATAAGATCTGTAATTTTAAATAAATAAAATCTGTATTGGATCACATAAATATATAATTTGATTTTTATTTTTTTAAAAATAATAAGTGAGTGGATACTATTTATCAAATAAAATATTCAATAGTTTTATTATGATTTTAAATTTTTTATTGCTTGAATAGTCAGATTCATGTTATTAGAAATTTAGCATTTAAGGAAGAAATTTATAGAACATTCAAAGATTAACTTATTCCTAAAGAACAATATTGTTAATTTATAGAAAACAATTTTCCTCATAAAAAGTATTTTCTTCAGAGATTAAAAATCTAATGGTATTTAGAGAAGATAATAAACCAAATATCCAAAGCCAAGTTAACTTGTAGAGTAATCATTTAAAATTACTCAGTAATTTTAATAATTATTTTAAATCAATTATTATGTTAGGGGTTAAAATTTGGCTTCAGATATTTGATTTGTAGATATTTCTCATAGTTAGGTTGCATTAGAGAGAAGAAAATATTATATTTCAGCTGTAATTTCTAAATTCTCTAAATCACTGCCTTCTATTATTACAGAAACACTAATAATAATTTCACACTAATAATTATTCATAATCATTAGTAATTAGTATTTTCCCACTGAAAAAACTAATTAACTATTGAATATGAATGAGCTTGAATATATTTTTGTAATTTTAATTCAATATGTATAAAAATTCAATATATATTCATTAGTAATTAGTATTTTCCCACTGAAAAAAAACTAATTAACTATTGAATAAGAATGAGCTTGAATATATTTTTGTAATTTTAATTCAATATGTATAAAAATTCAATATATATAATCTCCAATTAACATTGTTCTGAATTAAATTGTTTTGATATTACTTAATAGTAAATTGGCAAAAGTTTATTTGCTTTATTATTTTGTCCATTTTTATATTGTGATGAAACTATTAACTCTTATATTATATTCATTTGCTTATTATAAATTTTTCATAGTAAACATTTTAAATCAGCTGCTTAATAAATATCATATCTGCTTTTCCAAATTATGCAAAGAAAATTTTAAATGAAAAAAAATTATTGTAGCTTTATTTAGCATTCAAAAAATTATAAAAATTTGCAACAATATTTTCATAAAATGTGCTTTTATGATATGTAAAACATTTTTAATATAAATTATTGTTTGCTAAA
Source organism: Olivierus martensii (assembly GCA_000484575.1). NCBI lineage: Eukaryota > Metazoa > Arthropoda > Arachnida > Scorpiones > Buthidae > Olivierus > Olivierus martensii. The sequence continues at coordinate 47,335 of AYEL01080775.1, forward strand.
AAATTCAAATTTTTAAAATAAGTAATAACTTTTTTCTTTCAGTAATTGTTATTAATTAAATTGCTATCAACAATTTATTTAATAAAAATTATTAAATGATATTTCAAGAAATTTTAAAATTCATCATCATTATATTGTTTATATAAAGGACTTACCTCTGTATACTACATATGTAAATATTATTTTTGTCATTAGATAGCAACAAATGCTTTTAAAATATGTTTATATCTATACTGAATATAATTATGCAAATATATTTGTTAAAGTAATAATTTTTTTTAGCTTTTAACAATGATTTTCAGGAAAACTCCAGGATAAAACATTGAGCTTACTATTGTGGAATGCTTATTAACCAATAAAATTAATTAAATGAAATTAGCAATGAGTTTAAAATTTGTAATTGTGTTCTTTAATTTCTAATTTTTTAATGAAATATATTTTAGAAAATAATTATAAGTAGATAATGATGAACCAGAGAAAGAATGACAGAAACATTACTAATTTAATAAAATGCATCCATAATGTGTAGAAATGAGTAGATATCATCATTTAGAATGAAATACCGATAACATTCAAAGAAGTGTTTGAAATCAACATATAACATACTACTTCTAATGCCAGTTTAGGCTATTTTATATAGTTTCTATGTATATATGCCAGTTAGTAAGTAAAGAATAGGTAGGAATTTTAAAGTAATTTAAATCATTTCATAAAATATTGTATTAAATTATCCTAATTTTTCACTATAGATTTGTAGGTCTAGTTAATAAATTTTATTTTGTGTTATATTAATTAGTACATCATTAAGAAATATTACTGTTTTTATAGGCATATCTCATTACTGTGATGATTGTGTTCCAGACTGCCACTGTAAAGCAAATCAGAGATGTTTTTTATTTGTTAATGCATAAAAGCATGAAAATTTATTTATACTGTTATTTTCATTAAGTACACAATAGCACTAGGCCTAAAAAACTAAATCAGATGGCCAAACCTTTTTAAAGCATTCACATATGATATTGGAGGATCCTGGTTTGATTCTAAATCTCACATCTTCAATTTTTCAGAATGGCTCTAGGCCTGACCTATCTACGTGTGAATTTATGTTTTATATGCCTATTGTAAATATTATTTTGCAGATAATTTTCATTTTGAGATATAAAATAAAAGCATGGAATAATTAAGAAGGATATATTAGTAAAGTCCAGAAAAACAAAGCACTGTAAAGCAAGATATACCTTTGTTTCAAAAACATGTATTTATCAATTTTATTTATTTAAATTTTCCATTAAAGTAAAATAATGAATATGAATTCAATTATTATAATTTTGCTTTGATTAATTTTTACAATACATTAAAAATGCAAATGTTGAAGTATAACTTCGTTTTTGCTATTATAATTACCAAACATGAATAAGATCTGTAATTTTAAATAAATAAAATCTGTATTGGATCACATAAATATATAATTTGATTTTTATTTTTTTAAAAATAATAAGTGAGTGGATACTATTTATCAAATAAAATATTCAATAGTTTTATTATGATTTTAAATTTTTTATTGCTTGAATAGTCAGATTCATGTTATTAGAAATTTAGCATTTAAGGAAGAAATTTATAGAACATTCAAAGATTAACTTATTCCTAAAGAACAATATTGTTAATTTATAGAAAACAATTTTTCTCATAAAAAGTATTTTATTCACAGATTAAAAATCTAATGGTATTTAGAGAAGATAATAAACCAAATATCCAAAGCCAAGTTAACTTGTAGAGTAATCATTTAAAATTACTCAGTAATTTTAATAATTATTTTAAATCAATTATTATGTTAGGGGTTAAAATTTGGCTTCAGATATTTGATTTGTAGATATTTCTCATAGTTAGGTTGCATTAGAGAGAAGAAAATATTATATGAATAGGAATTTTTAATTAAGAATGCAAATAAAATTAAATTGCTTACCTCTGGACCATAATATGGAACACCTTTTACAATTTCAGGAGATGCATAAAGAGGACTTCCACAAAATGTATCTAAAAGATGTTTTTCATCATAAACATTGGACAAACCAAAATCTGCAATCTATAATGAAAAATATCAAATTATTTTAATCTGTTTTATTAAGAAATAAATTTTAATAAATTTTTATATAATATATAACATATTCACCCAATTGTCAATCCCATAGAGCATTTTAATGATAAACAAAGAAATCATTAGAAATGTTATCATTATTGATTAATAATTTCCTTGGCTAGCTTTATCTTAAAAAATATATATATATAGTTATTTACCTTTGTTATAATAAATTTCAATATATGCTGCATTAATGATTTAAGTGATATATTTGCAAATGTATGAAAATTTATAGTTGCTGCAATTCTGATTGCATGGTCAATTCATTGGCAAAAATCTGTAATACCATGTATTGATGATGAATGCCTAATGCCTTTAGTACTTTAGTATATATCATCATATATTTTTTTCATATAATGTAATAATCTTTGTGAAGATCCATCTTAACAAAATCATCTGATATGTAATATGATGTGTAGAAAGTGTAAAAGTTCTAAATATATAAAACAAAATTTCTTATAATGATAAATAATGAAACTTAATTATAACATTTTCAAATATGCATTACCTATAATAATATACCACATTCAGATAATAAGAAAGAATAATTTTATTTGTATAAAATCTTTGGGTTTAATTTATTTTATAGAATTCATAATTTTTAACAATTATTTACTCTTTCATTAGTTTTACTAATTTAAGTTAGAATAAAATAAAACTGGTAATAATAAAAATATGAAGCAATTTAAAATATACTACATTCCATTATTTAATATTTTATGATTTTAATTGTGTGATTCTATTTAAAATTTTATGATATATATAGATAAAAAAAATTTTTACAAACAAAAATCTCAAAAATAATTTTTGATTTCCAAAATTAACAATATACTAAAAAAAACTTTTGAAAATGAATAAAAATTCTAAAATGGAAAAAGCAACTATTACAGTAATTCACAAAAGAATTTTAATGTTCTTATTATTAATAAACTTACACTTTATTGAAACTGTAATTATTTATTTGAACTATTAATGTTATAGTGATATTATTGTTTTCATGCTTATTACATAATGTATAGATATTTTCTAAACATCACATATAGTAGGTCCTTATTTAATGTTGTCTCACTTAATGATATTCTGCTATTATGTCAAAAACAAAAATTAAAATAATTAGTTAAGAAAATTAGTTTTTAAGGCAGCAGAATGGAATAAAGATCTATTTTTTCACATTTCCCTACATAACAGACATAAAACATGTTACAAACCTATAGTAGTAGTTGTAGAAAATTAGATGGCATTTTATATGTTTGTTAACTCAAGTATACAATATATTCTATGAACACTGTGTTAAATTATACTTCAATACAATTGGTCAGATATTCCAATGGAAACACTTCAATTTTCCAATCAAAGGACATGAGATTGAATTAGGATCTCATTCCTTAGAAAATTTATATAAGGGTCCAACTTCAGCTTGTCTATCTCCTTCCTTTACAATTCAGCTGATCTTGAGTGGTCAGTATGTAATTTGGAACTGGAATGGCACTATTATTAACGAATGACTGAGAACTGACTTTAAGAAAAACTAATCATGGACATAATACTTGTAAATGCTAAGATGTTTTTATTATAAAAAAATTTCTTTCCCATAAATCATGACATTTACCTGATATATAACATTTTCCAATTAAATCATGCTTTTCATTCTGTTATTGAACAATATAGTAATGAGTAGATGATGAAAGAGTTTGATACTAGTATCAATTCTAATACCAGAAAGAAAGCATTGTAGGAACATAATGCTGACTTAAAACACTATGCCTATGGGTTTTCTGGTTTCAGTTAAATTGTGATTTTGAAGAACTAACCAGTATTAAATGAGAGTCTACTATACTTGATATTATTATTCAAATAGTTCAGATAATCTATCAATCAAAATCTTTAGTAATCCAATGAAACTACAAACTCTAAATAGTAAAACATTCTTTTAATTAACATTAAGACAGAAATATTTTTAGCTTTACATAAAATATGATGGTTTAATGAAAAACCTAAAAAAATTGTTTTTAAAGTTAGTTAAAAGATTCTTCTCTCAAAACAGAGTTTATGGTTTTATTGATTTTTCAAATACTGACACACAATTTCTTACAACTTAATTTCTATAATACATCTGCATCTATAAGTATCTTCCTATCATTTAGTTTAAAAGCATTTTATTTCTTTATAAGACCTTTTATCATAGTATTTACATAAAATTCAAACTTGCATGATATTTCTCATAATAACTAGGATCATTTAAAATTTTGTTGAAAATTTCAATAATAAAATTTCTTTATTAGTATTGTAACGTTATTAGTTTTATTGAAATGTTCAATAATAAAATTTCTTTATTAGTATTAAAACCGGTAATACTAATAAAATTTCTTTATTAGTATTACCGGTAGATTAAAAATAAGCTTAAAATGTTGAATATGAACTATGCGCAATTTCAAAAAAATCGGTGACCTGAATGTCTGAACTTCCCCTTGTAAGACTGCAAGTAATTCTGCCTAAACTATAGTACAGTTAGGATTAACTTTAAAATCCAAACACTGTAAAACTTATAGTACAGTTAGGATTAACTTTAAAATCCGAACACTGTAAAACCCCTCTCTCTGCCTAGGATAACGTAAAAGGCGTTAAATTGTTACTTATTCTCCAATTGTTACTTATTCTGTAAAGAACAGAATAAGTAACAATTGGAGGGTGCCAGATATGATAAATATGGTGGGTGTGGTAGCACATTCCATTCAAGTTATAACAGTTTCTGGTGAGTCATATATTTATTCAATCATCTGATTAAATATAAATACTGTATATATATTTCTGATTAAGACAAATATAATTACATAATTTATGCTAATTTTATATTTATATGAAATATTCCTTTATTCTAAAACTCTGAAACTAGAGAACCAATAATAATATCAATGTAATTAGTTCTGAAAAGAATCTAAGAGAAATTGCCATATTTATTCTCGTTACAGACTAAACAAACATTCCAAGTGACTTATCTATATCTATTTTAAACAGAGAAATTCAACAAGTGCTAATCTGATTTACTAATATAACTGTTTATGATTTCACTTAAATTACCAATGTATGCTTTAATAATTTCCAAAATACTATGTTATCAAAAATAAATTATATTTTAATAATTTTAAATATTTTAAAGTTTTAAACTTTAATT
>AYEL01080776.1:0-13420 GCA_000484575.1 Olivierus martensii
ATATTAAATTTTAATGTTTTTATTTTTTAAATGAATTATTTATAAAATATTTTAATTTATTGTTATCATTAAGATTTAAGATGATTATGTTATGCTGCTAACAGCTGTTATGAACAGTAACACACTGAATTGACTGAGTTTTAAACCAATAATACTTTAGAGTAATGTTACTTACTTTGTGGCAGTAATATACAGCTGCTGCAATTTGTCTGAAAATACGACGAGCTTCTACATCATTTAATATTTTTTTTTGACTTAGGTAATCATATAATTCTCCTCCACTAGCATATTGCATCACTAACACAATCTTTTCTTTGTTTTCAAATACTGGAAAGAAGACAATTTTAAATTAATTACAATTTCTAATACAAAACAATTTAAAATGATTAATTTATTTGGCAGAATCATTGTTAAAATTATTCTTCAAAGCAAAATTTATTATCCATAAAATATAATTTTACTACTAAAGAATAATGTAAAAAAAAAAAATACATAACTTTCTTAAAAGTGCAGAATTTTATTATATAAAAAAAATTTAACATTCACATACAAAATCAAAAATTAATTAATAGTTCTTTTAATTAAAACTGGAATATTTTTAAAACTGTGCATATACATAGTATCTGAAAATTACAACAACAATAAGACCTTGATAATGTTTTCAATGTCATATGTAGTTAAGTTTCAACAATATAACACTAATAACAATAAAATTAAATTAAACTCTATTGAAATGTATAAAAATTAGCAATTCATGTTTTTAATTATAATAGTAATGTATAAATAAAGTTTTTTTCTAAATTTCTAAGAATGACACTCTTAATAGAATTGAAAAGTAAAACTTTGGCAGCTGTTTGTATTCTATTGTTAGTTATTTGGATCAGTGTCTTACGAACAACTTGCTAATTGTTTAAATATTGGTCAGTCACAACAAAATTAAGTATCTAGGTTATTTGATTGAATTAATATAATAATTATGAGAATTTAATATGAAACATGAAAATTTCTATATAAAAGCTATATTTATCATAAACAAATGTGATTTTTTTAAATAAAATAATGCATTAAAATTATGATTTTAAAATTCAAAATAGGTATTTTCCAACTGAATAAACTACATTTTTTTATTTTTTTATCTAAATAATTTTCATTGAATGACAAAAAAATTATCTATCATTTGTCATTGTAATTATGAACTAAAAGACTAGAAAATGATAAAATCTGGCATGTGAATGAAAGAGGTCAAGGATCATTAAAGATAACAAATTTAGCATTAAGTTCCTTTTAAAGTTTTTAGAGCATTTACATATAAATAGATTAAATGAATTTGTATTTAAGTTTTTTTATAGACTGAGATATTTTTTTAATCTATACTATGAATTACGCATTTAATAAAACTTGAAAACTTTCATAATTATTTGCAAATATATGCAAAGAATAGTAATTATATTAGTTTTTCATAAAGATATGCTTGATCTGATTTTTTTTTATGAAGTAACTGTCCTAATCTTGTTTCTGTTATGTCTTTGACAATAAAATATGATAATGAATTAGTAACAACAAAATTACAATATAACATCAAGATATTAATATAAATTAAAAAAATTATGCAAGATGTAAAAAAAATATTTTGTCAGGTATATCATATTTAAAAATAAATTCAAAATGTTCATAAGAAATTTAATATATACAGTATATTTTCATCAGTTATAATTATATTTTTAATATGTCTGAAAATAGTTCTGTCTAGGTTGATATTTTGTTTGAGAGTTTACAAAAGTATGGTATTTGAAAATGTCTTCAGTAAAGTCTGTATGAGTAAGTGCAACCATATTCATTCATATGTCAAATCTAACTCTTTCTGAATGCTTGCTGAATCCATTAATCAATAAAACTATTTGACTATGTTACCTTAAATTTATTAATTACTAGTCTCATCTAAAATAAGTTTCAAATCAATAACATTATAAATTATTATTTTGAACTGTTGCCATTGGATGAAGCCCAATGAGCCATTCTACACTAAATCTAATAATGGTTACATTTTTCATTGCCCTAAATTTCCCATTCCAACATTCATTTTAAATTTGGACTTTTCACAACTTTTTAACAACTAAATAAGTAAAGTAAATTGATAACTAGTTTGTAAACAACTATTTACAAGAAAAATTCAGACCACAGGAATGAGATTAATGTTATTTTTATATGTATTTTCATTTTTATTCAATTATATATTAATATCCGATGTTAAATAAAATTCAGCTTTAGATTTATATTATTATTATATATTTCTTTATTATTCTCTGAATGGAATTCACATTCTGCTACTATTAAATGATCATAGATGTATAGTCAGAATATATTTTATGTAACTTTTTCTAATATTTGAGTATTTCCAAGCTGGTTATTAATTATTTATTTATTAAATCAGTTCCTTTTAAATTAAATAAAAAGTGAAAACTAGAATGCTTTTGACATATATCTTAAAGTAAGATGGAAGGAAAATTCAATGTACAGAAACATGGGCACTATCAGAAATTTTTCCAGGGGACAAAGTATATTAGAACTGTATATAATGAAATAAAATTAACTAATTTTAAATATATATAAATTGTAGTGAAATTTTTGTATTCATGGTTTCACTTAATCACAGTTGACAATGGTCCAAAAACATTTAATAAAAAATTCAGAAATACAATAAACAATTTTAAGTTAAGTTCATTTCATCACATCACATAGGCATGGTATTATCATCACCATATCATCATAAGAAGAATGAAGAGTGAATATAGAATAATAATTTAGAGAAAGAGACAGTAAGAGACAGAACGATTCATATAAGTTTTGTTATTATAATTGTTATATTTTATTATTAATTATTGTTATTAATATTTATTGTGTCTAATTTATAAATTAAACTTTATTATAAATGTGTGTGTTATAGCACTTATAAAATACAGTGTTCAGTATTAACCATGGAGATGCTTGGAATCTATCTCCCATGGATAAAAGGACCCTAATATATATTAAAACTGAAAATTCCAGAGGATGGAAATTGCTTTGCCTTGTCTGTTACTATGTATATCAAAATATTATAATAAAAATATGAAAATATTTCATTTAGTTAGTAAAAAAATAGCATATGTACAGAATTAATGATTACAATAGGATATTAAGAATATGTAATAAAGTTATCTTTGTTAATATCATCATAGATTAATGATCTTAATAGGAAAAATCAAACTAATAAATTTAGTAAAAATAATGTATCTTTTAATTTCTCTGTTTCTGCACTACTGTAAATCAGTAAATTCAAAACCTAGCCCAAGACTGCAAAAATTAATTTATTTGATAAATGATTTTAAACATTGAGGGGTTTAAAAATATTTATCAAATAAAGTAATTTCTACAGACTTGTGCTAGTTTTTGAATTCATTATTTTAATAAAACTAAAAACCAGATTTTAGAAATATAATAATTATTAAAGTTTTGCACAGAAAAAAAAAAGGCAATAATGTGTGTTTATAAAATTTTTGGAGAAATTTTTATGACAAAAAGATGCTATATATTAAATAATCTATCATTAGTATGGTCATATATACATATGTACAAAGTTGCAGAGTTGGATGACAAATGATCCGACTTAGACTCTACCTATTTAAAAAAGTTTGACTCTGACTCCCTAAATTTTGTAAGATCCAATTCTGACTCCAATTCCCAACTCCGGGCAGTTCACCGGGCAGTTCAGACTGACACCAACTCCACCCAAAAACTTCTGACTCCCCTACTCCAACTCCGCAACCCTGCATATATATGTATATATGTGGTGACATTGTCATCTTCCCACATCCACTGATTAGCTGATATTAATAACAGACCTCAAAGAAACGGGGAAAATTTATTTCAATTCAAAAGAAAATAAAATATGGCAGCTAACCAACTCATGTTGCAAGTCAAAAACAAATAAAATAGAATACAAATAAAATTAATAGGTAAAATGGAGGTTATATTTCATTATATATAACCCTTTATATGCATATAAATGGTTTACTTTAAAAGAATCTATTACATATATTCCATATACAAGTGCTCCAATTGTCTTTACAATATTCTAAAATTGGTTATTTTCATAGCATATTGGCCAGAAATACTTATTATTTGTTTTATTAAAAATTTACAGTTTGATGTATAGTAAAACAGTTACTTATCACTTTGGAAGAGAACCAGGTTTAATTCAAGATTATTTTACCATCTTGGAGGATTTGGACTCAATTCCAGAAATTTTTGTGTTCTTGGATACAACAAATAATGATTAAAATGAGCAATTTTCCTGGTCCTGTGATACTCATTATAACCAAGTTTCATTGTATTTCATTCATTTTATTATTAAATGAATTTTATCATTATATATAGTATTAACAATAAATACAAGCAATATCTTTTATCAAGTAATTCAGCATCAGATTAGATTTAGATATTTGAGGAAGTGGTAACTCTTATATATTGATGGAAATTACTACCAGTGTTAACCCCATTATTGTAAATCAAAATTGACTATCAAAACTTAACTCCATTATAAGTAGAGAGAACTTGTACTGTTTTTGGCTACCATTCAATTAAACACAAAAAGATTTATTATTGAATTTTCATGGCCAATGTGTACCAACTTGGATTTTTGTTAGAATTATAAAGTGTATTATATATTATGTGTGTTAAATATTATCAGAAATATTCCACAATAGATGTTTGAATATTAGATTAGAATTTATCATAAAATATTATAATAAATCAAAATAGCAAATAAAACTTGTAAAAATCTCATTATTTCTATTTACAATTCAAGACATAACATGTATGTTTAGGATTCTAAAAACCCTTTACTTAAATCTCACTCCATTGCCATAATAAAATAAATATAAAAGTTCAATGCAGCTTACACAAGGGAAACTACATGTTATATTATTTTGCAAATGAAATACCAGAAATATTTTGCAAGTTTATATGTTATTTTTAGCGTGAATAAAAATATTCAATGCAATACATATTATATACCGTATATATATTCGAGTATAAGCCAACAAATTTTTTCCAAAGAAAAAATATTCTATGATGATGATGATCGGCTTATACACAAGATAATCAAAAACTGGAAAACGTTTGCAAGATCATAAAATTCTCCGGATAAGTCACTCCAGCCATTCAATTCATTATATTTATTCCCAATAAAGATCGTCATCTTACTGATTTTTTCAATTTTTTTTATTAAAAATATCTTATTATGTATGACTGTACATAAATTAATACTTTCATAGGTATTTAAATATTGGATACTGAACAAATAACATTGAAAATATATACAGCGATAGCATTAAACAGTATTCATCAAAGATAGCATTGCATCCTCTTTGTGATATTAGTTCATCAAATCTGTGGTTCATCCTATGGTAGTGGCTGGATGCACTATATTTATTTCTAAAAATGCTTATTTCTTTTCGATAACTGTATATTATTAAAATATGGGGATATGAGTGAAGGTTCATATTTAAATAAATTCAAATTTTTTAATTTACTGGGCAATTTAGAAATGGGATCAAGAATGCATATGTCAATTTTTTTTTAATTTATTGAGTAAATATTGCTGCCAGTTTTTTCTTTCTTTTTTTTTTGCATATTTTAATGCTCCTTTCCAATCATGAAGATTACTAAGGGGCGGAACCAGTTCCAACCACGGGCTGCACTCACACCCGTGGAATAGGCCGGATGGTGAAGGACAAGGATCGCCGGGCCGGGCCCAGAACTCCAAAAAAAAACTTTTCAGCAGTTACCAGAATCGGGATGCGACTCCCGGTCCTCCTGCGTGGCAAGCCGACATTGTTATCACTCGGCTATCCGGCCGGATATTGCTATCGCTAATGCACGTGACTTCAGTTGATATTAATTAAACGGAAATATAGCGATCTCCGATATTTTTTTATTGACAACTTGTGCATTTTCAGATAGTTCTTATCATTTAATAAAACACGGAATTATTTTGCAATTGATTTCATTAATTAGGTTTGCGCTTCTGACAATTGAATGTGCTGGCCAGTTCTCCATTTGCATTAGTTGTAGCAAAATTTCCGTTTCATGTTTTATTCCGATTTTTTATTGTTTAAGCTTTGTTGATATTCAGAAATGATAAAAAAATTTTAATATATCTTTGATGTTTTTTACCGAACAAACACTTCAATAAAATCATTATTATTGAGAAAAACAACAGGATTTAATCGCGACGAAAGGCACTATAAATATCGCATGGACGTAAAGCGTCCTGCTCTCCATCTATATTTCAAGATAATCTGACAGTAAATCATTACCATTGTTGTGGGTATTTCTACACAAAGGAAACTAGTCCTTATTAGTTAAATTTAATATTATCCTATAATTTGTTGTTTTGGGAAATAAAATATCGAAATATTAAATTATTGAGATGATTTCAAAACATATATTTTAAAATCACATGACAAAATTTAACGATATATTGTTGTTACAGTGAAACCCCGCTCGTGCGTTCCCGTATCGTACGACTTTCCCGCTTTAAAATAATATAACTATATATATAAAATTTAATAAAAATGAACCTAATGAAAAGCTATTTATTAAAATCAAATTTCATTATAAATAGTCCTTAATTTATGATGAGTGTGGTTCAAATCCTGAGATCTTTTATTTTATATTGAATATGGTAGAAAACCTTCATGAAGCATGAAAACTTATACAAAAGAAAACTTTCAGAACATCACAATATATTTAAAGTGTTAAAAAAAAAATGTAAAATAAACAAAACTGTTAAAAATAAACAAAAACTGATGTGTCATATTTATCTGATTTGACTATTCTCAAACTTGGCCTCTCTGCAGATTTTTTTTAATAAGATAAATGGAACTTACAGACTTCCAGTACTGAATTACCAAGAGGCATGGCAAGTAAAAATACAAAAGTCTAACTCTTATTACAGGAGTCATTACAGCCAAAATTCAACTCACTAACTTTTGTTCTAATTTAGATATTAATGGCCCTTATACTGCCAATGGCATTTAAAGATGCCATAATGTGCCACAGCTTTGTGCTGATGAAACATGGGTCTCCACAGAAAATTGATGAAAATTGTTCCAGTTCCATGGAACAATTTTCATCTATTTTCTGGCTTCACATTTTGAATCCATTTTTATTTAAAGGCTTTTTCATTTTCTACAACATTCACAGTTTATTATATTAGTTTTTAATATTTTTTGTGATTTTGTTAATTTTTTTATATTTTTTATTTACATGCACCATTTACCTCTACATCAAATTGATTTGTATATATAAGAATTATTTTCTTATAAAGGGTGTCCCATAAAGAACGCAACTGTTGAGTGCATAATAACATACAAATTTATTGATGAAATTAAGTAATTTACATATTACATATTTTTGCAGTGTATGCTACCTGTGATTATGTATGAAATATGATATTACTCAAATGCCCTCCATGACTCTGCAGGCGCACACTCGTTCTTTCAATGAAATTTTCCATAACTTTTCGGCATACTTGCACCTCTAGTTCTGAAATTACACACTGAATCTCGGCCTTGAGCTTTGGAAATGATTGTGGTTTGTTGGCGTACACACAAGATTTCAAATACCCTCCAGAAAGAAATCACATGGTGTCAGATCACAAGATCTGGATGGCCAATTCACATCACCATTGCGAGAAATCATGCGGCCAGGGAACCTCTCTTGTAATAAGTCTATTGTTACAATTGATGTGTGACAGGTTGCGCCATCTTGTTGAAATCATACTTCTTCAGCATTCATACGATCCAGTTCAGACTACAAAAACTCTCTTAACATATTGCAGTAGCATTCGCCATTCACTGTTAATGCATTTCCGGCGCCATCTTTGAAGAAGTATGGCCCAATTACACTCTCAGCCCAAATGCCACACCACACAGTCACTTGTTGTGGATGTAATGACTTCTATATAATTACTCGAGGGTTTTCTGAGCCCCATTTCCTGCAATTCTGTTTGTTCACGAAGCCGTTCAACAGAAAGTGCGCCTCATCACTAAATATTATTTTCTTGATGAAATTGTTATCCACTCATTGTTTCGCAAGCACCCAATCGGCAAATGCTCAGCACTTTTCATGATAATTTGGCTTCAGTTCTTGTGTCAGTTGGATTTTATAGGCCCAAAGGTGTAGATCTTCTTTCAGAATTTGTTGCATGCTGGTTCTGGAAATATTCAATTGTTGTGAATGTCAGCGAATAGATTTCATAGGACTTACAGCAACATTATCACTCATGATGGCGATGTTTTCCTCAGAATGACTAACACAAGGACGCCCGAAGGTTTAATGTCCACAACTGAACCAGTTTTCTCAAATTTAGCAATCAGTCTCATCATAGTCAATTTATTCGGTGCATTACGTTGACCAAACATTCCACGGAGCTTGCAAACAGTCTCTGCACAATATTCACCACATTTGTAATAAGTTTTCACTATGGCAACATGTTGTTCCGTCGTGGAATGCTCCATTCCTACTCGTACAAAAAACAGATGATGATCATGCGCTATTTGGCACTCCATGACTACTAACCACAAAGACAACAGATGAAAATCATGTAACATTCACTGCTGCTTATTTACTAGAACAAAAATGGGGGCATTTCAAAAGTTGCATTCTATGGGACACCCTTTATTTTGAATTTTTTAAAATATAATTTTGCCTGTTTCATACTATAGATATATGTCAGTAAATTAATTGTATATGTGCAATATAAACATCAATGCATATAACTCTCACATTACAAAATATTGTGATTGGAACTGTTCTGTCATTGCTTTTGCAAATTTCTGTATTTATATTTCCTATTCATATAACAAGTTTTTTAAATAAAAGAATGGTTCCTAAATATTTTTGGGTACTTTGAATTTAATAAATTTTTAATTAAAATTATTTTAAAAAGATTGAAATTTTGAAAAGATTATCATCTATGCTGGGAATATCTATTGCATTCAGGATGTCATAAAAACTGAAATGTCTACTCTTATACTCCAAAACTAATAGACAAAAGTAAAAACAATTTATATTTAATTTGTCAGTAATATAATGTCATCAATGACCATGCAAGAAATATTAGAAATGTTTTATATATATATATATTTTCCAAAAACTAAAAAGTTCACATTTTGGTCATTTTCCGTGGCTACTTGGCTATTTTCACTCTCAATAACTTCTAAATTATGACTGATAGACAAATAATAATGACAAAATTATTGAGTAGGAAACATAGTTTTTAGATCAATAAATTTTTTTGATGTAGTTCTTATGTTTCCTAAGTAATAGAGATGTAAATTTTGAGAGTTAAAAAATTCCAACATTTTCAAATTTGTTTTTGCAATATCTTGAAAACTAAAAATATTAGACTAACAGTAAGCAACAAAATTGTTGCTCCTTGAGAGCTCTACAAGAACGTATAATGAGATTTCAAATCAGTTTTTACTTTTTGAGAAAACAGACATTACAAATTTACAGTATGTGATGATGGGTTGGCTGCCAACAAGATGTTTTTCATGGAGCCACCAATGACTTTTTGACTGTTCTAGTGTATTGCATTATTTAATTTACTTTTGCTGATTTAGTTTGTTTTTATTATTTCAGTAATATATTGAAATAAATTAAATTTATTAAAATTTAGAATTAAAATGAATTTTTTTATAAATATAAAATATTTAAAACTGAAAAAATATGTTTTAATTCTATTAAAATAGGGTTGTTATTTCTTAATCATTCATTTTATTTCATTTTCACTGAATTTTATTCAGAAATATCGAAAATACAATTATAAACAATTCTACATTTTAAATGGATGTGACACACTGCTGCAATTATCTATGAATCATTTTTTAGAAATTTTTCTCCCATCTACTTAGGCCTGAGGTGTTTTATATTGGTTAAATAATTACTTGATAAATCAATTAGAGCAAATTACCTAAGATTATAGCTATTTTTCTATGAAAGAAGTCATTTTTAGTTTTTCAAATATATGTATTTTTTTTTTTAGCAATTATACTATGCTAATTCAGTTTAAAAAAATTTCATAACATTTATTTTTACAATGATTGCAGCTCTAAATATTGTCCAAATTTTATCATACATAGTTTATTTTCTTCAGAAGATGTGCGACTTAGCAATTATACTATGCTAATTCAGTTTAAAAATATTTCATAACATTTATTTTTACAATGATTGCAACTCTAAATATTGTCCAAATTTTATCATACATAGTTTATTTTCTTCAGAAGATGTGCGACTATCTAAAAGTATTTTATTGGATGGCAAAATAATTGCAGATGGGAATCATATAATCTTTGACCAAATATATTAAATAATTACTTTTCAATATTAGCAAATATAAAACACACAATTTCATTGTTATATAAATAAAAAATAAATCAACCCAAAAAATTTGAAATTCACAGCTATAATCTTAGATAATTTGTTCTATATCAAGTTTTTTTAATAAAAAATGAGAGCTATAAATTTTCATAAATTTATAAATATTAATTTAGACTTAATTACAAATATTGCTGGCACATGGATGTTACAATTTCATAACTGCCAGCATTGAAAATATTAATCTGGGTCCTTGTTTAATGTCATCTTACTTAATGTCGTTTTACCATTTCATCACCAGCAAAAATTAAAATTAATTAATAAATTAAAAACTTTAGAGCAGCAAAATGGAATGAAACCCTATTTCCTATATTTCCCTTCATAATTGACAGAAAACAAGATGTGAAATCTATACCGCTTATAGTGTCATACCGCTAGGGTCTAGCGGTATGGGATGTTAGCCCAAAGGTCCCCAGTTCGATCCCAGGCCGAGACAGATTTTTTCTTCGGATAAATTAGTTAAAAATTCAAGTTTAATTATTAATTAATAGATGGCACCACTCATTGATTTAATAATTAATAAATATTCTGATTATGAGATGGCACAAAAATTCATTTAAATTATTTCAAATCGTTAAAATTTCCATTATGACTTTCAAGGGATAGAATTTGGCAAAATAATTAGGTTTATTTGGAAATCTATAATTATTGAAAACAAGATAACCATATTTCACATGAGCATTAACAGAAGTATCAATATACAAATATTGTCTATGAACAATATATTAATTATACTATACAGCACAAAAGACATTTGATCTGATTAACTGAGTACAAACACTTTGACTTTCCATTCATAGGACCCAGGATTGAATATGGAACACATCCCTTGGATAATTTATATGCTGAGTCAATGGGGTTTCTGGTTTCAATTATCTCACTGAAATATTGTAATGACCACTTTTAGTATACATTCTTTTTTGATTTGTGCATTTGCAATTATTATAGCATTATTTCATTCTATTTCAATGTAATGTTCCATAAAATTTGCTTGCTAAGATAATTTGTCGCTGTCCAGTAATTATGCCTCTTCTGTATTACTCTAGTCTGTCTGTTAAATACCTCTGTCAGTCTTATATATTCCTCATTTACCTGTAGGTTATTATTTATTAGAGGAATTATATATATACCTGTTTAGTGACTGTTACTGTACTTATCTTTATCATTTTTTAAGTAGTTTGTATATAGTGAAGTTTCTTTTAGACAATATTACAGTGAGGTAAGTATAAAAGAGGAATCAATGAGCAGCCACCAGAATGAATATTTTCAGCATGGAAATATCTATAAAAATATATTTTCAACAACAATAGACAGCTTCAGCAACATGAACATGCAGCACGAGAATGACAAAATCATGGTGTCATTTCAAGTCATCACTAGAGAGTTTCTCACGTCCAAACATGAGTTAAGAAAAGGTTCTGTATTGATGTCATTTGTTTGTGTTCTACACACTGAAAATGGTAAATTCGACGCTTAGGCAAGAAGGTTCACATTGGTGATTACCTATGTTTATAGTGACTAAACGACTAAATATAATGCCATGTCTTTTAGTATGCATGTTCCTTAGACTTTTATCTATGATATGACAATTAAATTTTATGTTAAAAATGGAAAAATCATAACTTCAAGACCTACTTTTATATCATATTTTTAGCAGTGATTTCTGGATACCTCACACTAAGTGGAAAAGCTTTGTTTCATTTTTATTTAATCTAAGTATTTTTTATAGTTACTATCGGAGTGATTTTGATAAAACAGAGAAAGCGAATCAACCAGCCATGGATCCGGATGTTCGTGTTCTGCACAAGCATATTAAACGAATATGATGTCATACACGTGTAATGCTATCTGGGGAAGTTAAGGGAAGTAACGACTTCTACAACCGCATGCATGTAACATGAACTCAATGACGTCATTCTTCTTCACATTCACATTCGCATCAATGTCTTGCTGAAGCTGTCTAATATTACTTAATATGATTTTTTTATTGCATAATAATTTCATTTTTATTAATATATCATTTTTTTAAGAATATTTAATTTATAAGCACATTTGTCATATGATGACAATATAAAACTTGCTTTTTAAAAAATGTTCATATTAATGTGCATTTGCTTTTGTTCTAAAATAGAATGTTTTTGAAAATGATATTTCCTTTGCATTAATTTGTATGTTTAACTGTTCTTATACTTTAGTCTATATTACTATATTTTATTCTATTAGTACTATAAAGGGTCAATTTATGACCCAAAAATGTTTTACAAATAAAAATTATTTTTTTATAATATGTACTGCTGTTTTAAAGTCTTAATAATCATCTGATTAAGCATATCAGCACATAATCAAAGGCATAAAACTAACAAGGGGAGGACACAACTGACCCCCCACCAATTTTGATCCGCTTGCATATGGTGAAAATACATCAAAAATGAGTGAATACGTGTCAGAGCATTTCATTGAATATGGCCTTCTAATAATATTTTTTAACACTTGAAAAATCGAACTTTTGATAATTCAGCTTAAAAGCGATGGATAGATAGCAGAACACCAGGTGTACAGATAGCGCACTCGATAAATACGTGGCTCGTAATCTCAAGGTAGTGGGTTCGAATCCGGGTTGATGTGCATTTTTTTTCTTTTTTTTTAATGCATCGAAAAATTATTTTTTATTTTTCATTTTTTTTATTTTTTATGTACTGTACATTTTAATTAATTTATTTTAATTATTATTAATTTTATATATATTGGTTATCACATAATTCGTATGCATTAATATATTTATGTAGGGTCCCCACAACGTATGTCCGAGTAAAAACACGTATATCGATAAATTATAGCATACTTTCGAATAGGATCGCGAGTAAGTGACGCAAGGATCCAGGATAGGAGAGATTTCGATACTTATTCAAAACAAATAACATATATTTATTTAAAAAAA
>AYEL01080779.1:0-13017 GCA_000484575.1 Olivierus martensii
AAAATAAAATTATATTATATATAAATATTTATACGATTTATCGTTCGAAAATATAGTAAAAATAAATTCTAGGAAGAATAAAAGCTAATTTAAATTATTTATAGTTATTTTAAATCATTTTAATAATCGAATTTAGACGCGCCATCTAGTGTTCATTTATTTTCGTTATATGAAAAATTATATGGAGTTGTGAAAGTGTTTGGTAACAAAGAATTATAAAATTAATAGACGAAATACTATTTGTTTATATATTTCTTTAATTAAAGATGTATCAGCCGTGGCAGCAGACACAATGGACAAATCCACCGGATATGAGTGCTACATATAATTCATATTTGCCACCCAGCACAACACAAATGGCTCCAACTACTTGGCAAAGTAATCCTCCACCACCGCCACCACCTCCTCCTCCACCGCCTCCTGCTCCGTATGGTCAATATAATATGCCCTCTGGACAAACCTGGGGATCAGGACAAACTTGGCCATCAGGGCAAACTTGGGCACCGCCACCACCACAATTCATGTCCATGCCACCACCACCACCTTATCCTCCTAATACTGCTGTAGATTCTAATACTGGATTGGAAACGTCTACTCAAGAAAACTATTCATCTGTAGCACCTATAGCGTCAGTAGCGCCAATAGCCCCGATGGCTCCAGTTCCTCCTGTAGCACCAGTACCTCCTGTTGCACCTATAGCTCCTGTAGCTCCCATTGCTCCTGTTGCTCCAGTTCCTCCTGTAGCACCTGTACCACCTGTAGGGCCTGTAGCACCAATGGTACCACCTGTGGAATCCATACCACCAGTAGCAACTACAGCAGTTTCTGTTGATGCTTCTGGTCAACCACAACAATCTGCTCCTCTTCAAACAACAGAGGTAATTAAATATTTTACTAGCATTTCCTAAACTTTTGTAGCTAGGGATCAGTTTCTTTAGTGATTAGAAAATATGATCATATATAAAAATTATGCAAAAAATTAGTAAATATTTATTCTTGATTTAATTATAAAAACAATAAGTAATATGTTGTGTAATTTCATTATTGAAGAAGAAAAAAGTAGAAGTGCAAACCAGCTGTTAACATTGTGTATATTGTATATTTTTAAAATTTATTATTATTTGATAATATTTAAACATTATATATTTAAGATTGTGTGATTATTTCTATTCTTTCTGAGGATCAATATTAGATTGCAAACTATATATATATATATATAAAACTATTTGTGAAATACTATTGCAGTCTAATAATTAATCCTGTTATTTATTCAGAACAAGATTATTATAAATTAAATATCTTATTGTATCTTAATATCAAAATAGAATTTAAGAGCCCCTGCTGATATAAAGTTTAATGTGTATCCATATTGGATGCAAACTCTAATAGATTGAATATTTGACAAAACTAATCTATGAGCTGCCCTCCTCTCATTTGATGAGATTCCTCTAACTTGCATTAAAATTGCTTTTATTTTAGTTATATTTAATGATCAGAGGAATCCCATTCAATGAGAGGATGACATCTCAAACTACAGTCTTATCAAATATTCAGTCTACTAGTTCGACTGCAATATTGCAAATATTTGTACTCTTAACATTGCTTGAATACTTATCCATTGTGTTCTCACATCACTTATTTTGCTTACATATTTTATTTTTTAACTACACATATGAATCAATAAAAAGTAACAAAAAAGAGCAGAATCAATAAAAAGTTAAAAACTGCAAACAGTAACACAAATGTTTAATATGAATCTTCTTATTTTGTTTAGTATAAGAGAATTCTGCACTCATATTGAAAAGGAATGTGACTCTCATGATAGCTTAGAACATGTTTTCCTTGGAAGAAAATTTTGTTCTTGATTTAGATGCACATTCAATACAGCCTGCTGATTTATTATAAATGATATAAAATGAGTCCATATATGAAATTTGCATCTATGCTCTAAATTATTTGTGAAATATATTTTGGTAGGAAATTGAAAAATCATGAAATTTTTCTGCCACATATCATCAATAATATAAAAGAATAGATTAATGAGAGAAAAAAAAAGATATTTTAATATAGTAATGTTTTTGATTATAGTAGGTCTCCATCTTATATGATTAATTCATTCAAAACATTCTGTATAAATTGAAAACTGCAAAGTCAAATTTTATGCTTAAATTCGATATGCAATATTTGAATGGACACATTGGCAAATGGATTCTTTTTTTTTTTTTGGTCAAATGAAATTAATGAGTTTATTTTAAATATAGATAAGAAAATATAAGACTATAAGTGATATTTTGCAAAATGTATATTCTTTAATGAATTTTTCATTAGCATTTTATGGAAATTTAACAAAAATTAAAACACACACCACATATCTTTGAAACCATTTAAGTTGAAAACCTATTGTATTTATTTGCACTATTAGCAATCTCTAATCAGGTTATAGTCTTTTTTTTTCTTTATTATCTAGTATTCTTGTTGATTGAATAAAAATATTTTGAGTTTGATTAAAAAAAAGAACAAGAATGTCATAAATTTTTTTATTTTCTTATTGAAATATAAAACAATATATTTTGCAGTATATTTGGAAATTTGTGTTATTTTCCCTTATTTCATATAAAGTATTGAAATCCATTATACATCAATTATTATATTTCATTACTCATAAAATTTGTATTTTTTAATGAATAATAAATAAACAAGAAGCATACAGTATTATTTCATATGGGATTTGCTCCTTCCAGCAATGATATTGTGCCATAATGTTACTATAAATAAGTAATATTGTAATTCACAATAAATAAATGTGATATTTTAAAATCCACAAAATGACAGTAGATGATGATAGCATATGATCAACAGTCACAACCAGTAATGTCATTATGGATCATAATAATGATTGTTTTATATATAACCAAATTCAAAAATAGTGAATTCAAGAATATGAATTTCAGTTTGCTTATGTTTGAATGTACTTTATGTACAAAAAAAGAAGAAATAAAAGTTTGTATGGAGTTGTGCATTAGTCATCCAATAATTTAAAATATTCATAACTTTTTCTAATTTAAAATGGAATTTTTTTAAATTAGTTATGAAAAATTATACTCTGTAAATGATGACCATTTTCTGCCTCACAAAATTTGGGCTCTTTTAAGAGCATTTCCATTACGTTTCTCAGATCCTACGAGCAGGATTTTTGCTTTGATATTATTTTTTAACTGGTGGATTGTTGTAGTTCTCTGAGAAATATACTTATGGGAGTGCAATTAGCACTGATAAATGGCCTGTGGTTTCTTGTATCCTATACTCTGTAATAAGTCAGGTATTAGTTTCAAAAATTCATAATTTAAATTTTTAATTTAATTTTTTTTTTTCATTTTGCTAAAGTTTAGAGAGAGTACATGGGAAATTTACCATGGAAAATTCTCAACTAAACAACATACCAAAATTATCAAATTTTATTTTGAAAATCAATATTCAGTTATTTTAACAATGAGCCTACTGTCATCATTTTCATGTTTGAATACTGCCATCATTGGTGATTTATCACTTAGTGAAATGTTTTTAGCAGCAAGGTAGAGTAAGTGATATCTTTAGGGCCAGAAGACCATATTCAGTCAGAAATGTGGAGAATATTCAATGTATATACATTGAATATTCTCCACATTTTGGAATAGATGGATTCTTGAAATATTATAATAATAAATAAATAATAATAATAATTAAATAAATAATTAGAGAACTTAGAAATATCCATCTGAAAACATTCCAGTCAGTTGTCAATGTTTCAGAGATCATTGCAACAAATTTTAGGAAGTCATTTGCAAATGAGTCTGTACATGGCACAACTAATGCGAAAGCTGAAACCAATGCATCCTCAAGACTATCTCATTTATTCAATCTGAATTCAAGAATTAGCCAAAAAGAAAAATGAATTTATTCATAAATTGATAATGAACGATAAAGCTCATTTTCATCTTAATGAGCTTGTAAATAAACAAAATTTCAGAATATGGGATGCTGAGAATTCACAATATTTATATAGATTAGACTATAAAATTAACAACATGGGATAAAAAAAAATCCAAATTCTATAGTCATTCAAATATAAACAATGTTTGTTTATATGTAAATAAAAAAATATTTTGGCAACTGAAAAAAATTTAGGAACCACTGTCAAAACAGTATATTTTCAACAAATACACACAAAAAACTGATTTGCAAAAGCTGGATTAATAAAATCAGGCTTGAATTTTTTTAACTCTGTTTTTTATTGTTTTTTTATTATTTTTTATTTCGCATCCTTGACATCAATGGCAGCAAATGAGTTAAATAACTGAATTATTTTGTGTCTATTTAGTAAAATAATCACCATAAGATTAACCAATATTTTTGTATCATCAACAATATTTATTCAGTTTAATGAGTTTTAAAGCTGATTATATGAAAATTTCACTTTTCACTTAAAATTTCAAAAATAAAATTATCACATCCAAAACTGAAATAAAATTAATATAATAGAATAGAATGCAGAAAATCAAAAAGATTGGATAAAAAATAATCCAAATTCTATTAATAGAATCTATTCAAATCATTTTCTGTAAAAATCTAATTTAAAAAAAATTTCAGCTATTGAAAAATTTAGGAACCATCATCAGAGGCATATATTTTTGGCCAATAACCACAAAAACTGATCTGCAATAGCTACACTAATTAAATAAGGATTGAATTTTTTTTAAATTATAAAAATTAAAAAGTTATTGTTTTTTTATTTCACTTTCACGATGTGTGTACATGTCAACAGACCTTAATGGATTAATGGTTATTTAAGTATTTTTCTCCTTCTTTAGCATTAGCATTTATTTTTGTGAATCTTTTATAATGCCATAATAATTTATGTTTAAATTCTATTATTTAAGTTTAATTCATATTTTTTTGGGAACTCTCATAACTTAAAAAGAATTTTTGAATTTTTAAATGCATTCTATTCTGATGTTCTAAATGTCAATTTGTGTTATTTATAATAATGATGGTCTTGAGTAAGGCTGAAAACCTTTTAGTTATAGAATAAAGTTAGAGTTTTCTGGTTTTAGAGCTTGTCCAGGATTATTTATTTGTTTATAGTACGAAAGAACTGATTAGAAATTTTCACATTAGAATTAATGGGAAATGAATTTTTGTCCAATGAACAGTTTGCAAAGTCCTAATTAGTTTCATAAATTGAGGGAAACCTGTATTTATATTTTTTAAAGATTTTTATAAAAATAGTAAAGTTCCAAAACATATCTCAAAATTAAATCTTTTTTTTGATAGGAAAGAATAGAAATTCAGTTTAAAGTACAGTGGGTGTATCGGTTAATGAACATAATTCATTCCAAGACAATGTTCGTTAACCGATCATCGATTTACCATAGGTTTTTATGGGAATTTGAAGTTAAACAAATATATAAATATATCTTAATTATATAAACTTTTTAAACATTTTAAAATGTTTATATGTAAATTCTATTTACACATAATAGTAAAAATTTAAATATTTCAATAATTAGGTGCCTATTTTAATGCTTTATTAAACCAAAATACAGAAAATATTTGTACTATAAGTAGTGAAGAAAAATTAATACATACATGATAAATTTTACAATTTTATTTCTTGGCATCTTAGCAATGATTTAAAAATTTTAAATAAAATTGACACTAAATGAATATCGCTAAGTACAGTACAGTATATAATAATGATTGACTCTTAAGCAGATGCATAAATTGCAGGATGTATGATGATAGATAACTTATTTGCATCATGCTATTGTTGCCAGATATTATTGTACGTAGTGTTGACACACTTTCGAAAAATCCCTAAAATATGTCAAAAATTGCTAAATTCCTTTTTGCTACTGTCCCACTTAAGCGTTTAAATTATGCATTAGTTTATTGGTTTGGTTTCCATTCTTTGAGATTTGGACCAATTAAACAGCTGCCCCAATTAACTGGTGGCCCAATTACTTTCATATTAATATTATAATGTAAAATTAATATATTTTAAATTAAATACACAATTAAACTAAATATTATTGAAAAAACTGAATTGGTATAAATTTTGGTTTTTACTTTTTGTCACAAAATAGTAATGAATATTATACTAATTTTAATAGCAAAATAGGCATTCATTTATTTGACACTTGTAAACTTGGAATTTTCTGAATAACTGAATTTACTAATTGTTTAAAGTTTTTCTCCTATCAAATAAATTCCCAATTCTAATCACTAAGTATATAAACCTTTAAATTTAGTATGAAGATTTAGGTTACATCCAAAGAAAAACTCCAAAATCCCAAAATTTTTTATTTTAATAGCTTCAAAAAAATCAAAAATGAAAAAAATGATATTGTTTTCACTAGATGATGTAGTATCTTTAGCAGTTTGATTATATTAAAAAATAAACTTTTCATTATTAGGTTTATTATTATTATAACCTTAAATTATTTATTTCTTTGATTTAAAATACCTAAATGATGATAAAATATTGTTTAAATTAAAAACTTAATATCTTAATGAATTAAAATTAACACTCTTCACAGTTTAGCATATTTGTCAGTGAAGCTAACTTTGATATCTTATGTTTTGAATGGTTTGTGCCTTGTTCAAGCTTAATTCTTAATTTTTGATAGCAATTTTCAGAATTATTATTAGTACACAAGAATAAAAATTTTATTTCTAATATAATAATTCATTTAAAAACATTTCATATATAATGGGTGATTGGTTAACGAACAGTTTCACGAAAGATTTTTATGTTTGGATAATGAACACAAATTTGGATAACGAACACTTCACAGAACAAACTATGTGACCCACAGACTGACGGAATGACAGGTGGGTCGGATGGCTGCATGGGAAAGCTGTGGCTTACCATCCTGGAGGATCTGAGTCTCATTCCTCCAATTTTTTAGGAGGGGGGTCCAGGCTCGGCCCGTTGAACATCATTCTTCAACCATCCGATTGATCCCATCATGGTGTTGCCCAGCCTGTGATGAGCTCTATAAGTGGCCACTGCCAGATAACTATCTCATGAGGATATGGCGACTTAACTAATCAAATGGAATGACAGGCTTAGGTCTTGCGCACTCATGGACTTATGGGTAAGGATGGGGAACAGTAGTTTTTCCCGATTTAAAATGAATTTGGAAACAACTTAAAACAAATCAAAGATTTATTAAAGAAGGTAAAAGAGAGATTTTACAATATTTTGGTATTAGAATGGCACCCATACCAGGTTGAGATCAATAGGCTTGGGGATCTCTACCATGACAATGCTATTAATCACTTCCAAAAAATCCTGACGTTTTGTGCCTTTTCGAAGTAAATGTCCGGAACGTAAGAGAAATGTATGGGTTCTTTTGTGTAGTACTTGCCTCCAATGCTGAACCATATCTTGGCTGTGCTGAAAACCTGCACGTCGCCACAAAGGCCGCCAACTGTGAGAAGATGGAACACCTGGAGGCCTCCCCCTTGGCCAAGATTCACAGAACCACCACGTCCAATACCACCAGGCGAATCTCCAAGACCACCATTTCCAACTGCACCTCCTTTCTTAAATAATTAATCTTAAACATACTTGGTTATTCGATTCCATCTAACTTGATGCTCTTTGATCAGAATAAAATTTCTTCTTAGAGAAAAAATAGCAATTGATATTTCTCAACCTCAGCTTATACACGAGTGAATATGATATATTTGAGGCAAAGTGAACTCTTACTGTGTAAGAAATTGTGTGAGGAAGTTAACTTTGACCTATCCTATTTTTATTTTATTATGCACTCTTGCATAATTGATTCTAAGAACCATATTAACTTACGTGTAGATATTAGTTTGCGGAACAATCCATATTTGGATTCCTTCCATTAGATGTTTTAGTTTTACTCTAACTCGGGTAGGAGAATCTTTATAAGTAATGAAGAAGAGAGAAAAGCAATCAAAATTGGATAGATTCTTTAATGAAAAATAAACATAATAGATGAAAATGCAAGTTTATGTAAGTATATATTATTGTTATTACATATAAATAAACATAGTAAGAAATTATATAATTTTTTATTTATGTTTTTTTGAGTCTCCAAAATGAATTAATCAAATTCCCATAAAAACCTATGGTAAATCAATGATTGGTTAATGAACAGTTTGGATAACGAACATTGTTTTGGAATGGATTATGTTTGTTAATCAATCACCCACTGTATGGGTAGGTACTCCTGAGCCCAACTGAACTGTTGGAATTCAGATACTATTCCATCTTCTATTCTGGAGAATTGATCACACACTCCTAGTGGGTTGGTGGCCAAAGGCCATGGAGATGCAGCCTCTAGTATTGTATATTTAAATATAAAAAAATTTTAAATTTTTTCTAAAATTGACATACCATATTTTGAAACAAAAATATTTTATAAATTCCTAACAAAAATAATAATTCATATAATAATAAATATGTATTAATGTATTCCAGTTTCTCATAATTTATGAACTGTATATATATATACAGTTCATAACCTGCATTTTATATATATATATATATATAAAATATATATATATAAATAGGGTGATCACTAACCTCTTCTTTTTTTTGTTTTCTGTTTTATCGACAGAAGTGTTCTTCCTTTTATCCATTTCGATACAGTACTTTTTAAAAAAGAAAATTCTATGTTTTTAAATAAAATATCTGTTTACATATAAAATTATTTTTTTAAATGTTTTTGTGAGTAACTGACTAGATTAAAAAAAGCAAATTTAATCGATTACTAAATAAACTGTCTGTAAAAGTTAACCTTATTGAAGTTTAGTTAGTTATGAGAAAATTTATGTTAATTTTTTTTAATAAAATTGAAATTTAGATGTACAATACTTTATTTTACATATGTAAAAATGTACTTGCTTTTTTATTCTGTATATTTAAATTTGATTACTGTAATATTCTGTGTTCATTTTATTAAATGAACAATTATTTATCATTACTAAAATGTAAATATGTAATTTTTTTCTTTTCTTAAAGCAGGCATATGCAAAAGTGATATGTATATATTTTGTGATGATAATTATGGCCTGCTTATAAATCCATGATTTAAGTTATTAACGTTTCAGAAGTGTTTTGATGTACATTTTTTGTTTTTAGTGCATAAGATATTGTATTTTTAATTCTGTTTCTAAAATGTATGTTGTTTGCATTTTTTTGCATTATTTAATGTTAATATTTTTCATAAATGTATTTGATATTGCTATCAAAAACAAAACAATATAAAATGTTTTTTGCTTATTTTAAATATTTGACTGCATATTGCATGCATGAAATAATGTACTTCTTACATATTGAAATAAATTTGGTTTTAGTAATAGCTTCTTTGCCTGAATGCTTTGCATGTTGTAATTCATTTTCAAAGCATGCTTATTTTTAATCAGTGTTATGCTTTTATTATTGTTTTTTTCATATTTAAACATATTATTTTATAATGACTAATAATTGAAATAATAATTAACTATATAATTCAGTAAAATTTATTATAGTCTATTCAAAATAATAAATTGATACTATTATCTGGTTCAAATATATTTTATTAAATATTTTGGTACCAAAATTTTTTAAATGTATGTGTATTAATTCATGACAAGAAAGCACTATACTTACAGAAAAATATTTTTATCATATACTGTTTTTCCTTTGCTTGAATTACTGTAAGGTAGCAATTTGAATGTTTCAATATATGTATCTTGTCACTTCAAAAATAATTCCCCACAATTAAAAAAGTTATTCTATAGTTTTTATTTGGATATTATTATATTTTTTTGCATAGTCATTGTCATTCTCTACCACTTTGATACTTTGGAATAAATGCCTATGCCTGTGTGGTAAAACTTGCAATCTGCAAGTATATGATAAAATTGATGAAGATTTGTGCATGTTTGTATTATGTTTGACTCAAAAATTGGCATTTCGATCCAGTACACTGAAGAACAATCTTCATAACACTAAACTTGATAACATATCCCTTGTGGACATAGCAAAATATAGAGTCCATACTTAACAATGGAGATATATAGATGCTTTAAAAGCAACTGAAAGAGAAGGTAAATATATGGATAAATTTTGCACTTATAAAATGTATCAGTAATAATGATGCAGAATAAAAATTTTAAAACATTATGGGGCATTATTTTTAAATGGTATATTAATTATATTATTAAAAATACGTCTTTCTGGAAAATTAAAAATATATATATATTTTTTTCAATTTAAAAAGTTCAGTTTTTTTCCATATTATAAATATGACCCAATGAAAATATTGATTTTAATATTTTTAATTATAATTAATAGTATACAAAATTTTTCAAATTAGAAATCATTGAAGATTATCATATAAGCTTTCAATTGGATATCATCATTTTTTCAATAAATTCTGCTTAATCAGTATTAAATCTGGTAATTAACAAGTTAACTATTAATTTTGAAATAATTAATTTGATAATTACTATATTAGTACTGTTTAATAAAATATTTTCTAAAACTTTAATATCAGTTATTTGCAAAGTAATTCTTGGATATAAGCTTTTCTTTCAAAAAGGGTACTTAAATTAGTTCTGATACTAAATAATCTTGTAATCATTTATAAATAACATTTATTTAAGAGCATATTTATTAACAAATAAAATTATTTAAAACATTTGAGTTTCAAGAAATAAAATATATAATATACATAAAGAAAATACTAATTCGATATTTCATAACTGTAATTTATAAAATGGCATAATTTTGAAATATGTAAGATTTATTAAATAATATAATTGATTGGTAATTATCTGACAATTACAGATAATACACAATAGCAGCATATTTAGTCAATGAAATTATTTAATAATTTTATGAAATTATTTCAATCAGAAAGCTAACTGAAAATATTTTGATGTTCTAACAAATTTCTGATTAAAATATTTTGTTGCCTAAATAGTGTTGCTGTTTTATGTACAAATCAATTCGTTTTTAGGCTAATATTTTTCACACACACAATTTAGGAATAAATAGAGATGATATATTTTCAAAATATTTGATAATTAATTACTTTTTTTGTGTAGTTTATTTTTGAACTTTTTTTAATACTTACAATAGGTACACTACTTACATAATTAAAATAGAAATTTTCAGAACAAATTAAGTTGAAAATTGCTTAAGTTCAATAATGCATAAATTCAGTACAGTCCCTAATTTATATGGTTTCGACTTATGCAGTTTCAGAGATATGCAAATGCATAAATCTTTTTATTTTCATTGAATTTCCATAAAATGGGAATAAAAAATTCATTAAATAGATCACTTATTTGCAAAATCATTTATGGTCTTAAATTTTCTTATCTATGCTTAAAATATGCTCATTCATGTATATCAAATTTATGTATTGTTGGACTTAGAGTTTTCAATTTAAGCAGAAATTTTTGGACAAATTAATCACAAGTTGTATCTACTGTATATGCAAATATACAAGGTTGATAGAGTGGCTAAATCCATGGTTCCCAACATGGGGTGCATGCCCCACAGGGGGCAATTTGATTTTTAAGGGGAACAATTCCAGAATGAATTATTAACATGAATTGTTTTCATTTCTTATGGTTCTAGGGGTCTCATTTATAGTATATAGATATATATTGTGACATACACACTTTTAAAATTAAAATCAAAAATGCACATGGAAGTTTTGAAACATTATTTGCTTTTTCATATCACTTCATATTATTTTAACAATTTCTTAGTGATTTTTTCCTCAGTACTTCAGATGTCCTTTTGTTCTTTTAATTTTCTCTTTCATGGATGCCATATTCTTTGGAAGCTTGTTTGGACCAAGTTAATGGCCTTTTAGGCTTCCTCCATGTGAATAATAGGAAGTTATATTAATATAAGTTATTATTAGTTAATAGTAGGAGTTCACTTTTTGAATAATAAAAATTATATGTCACAGGGGGCATCATGGTTTTAGAGATGTTTAAGTGGAGTGTGGTCAAAAAAAGATTGGGAACCACTGGGCTAAATGAAAATAATGAGCATTCATTTGAAAAATTAGGAGAAAATATGACAATATTTTTATAAAAGATGATGATGACTTTTTAAACAATGTTATTATAGATATCCAATAAAAAGACTTATGCATCTGTATCTCTCTCTGAAATTCATAAATTAGTGATCAACTGTGTGTGTTTTTTAATTTTTAAACTTATCTTTTTTATTTTGACTATAAAGAAAATGTTCTAAAGCCTACAGATATAATCTAATACCTAATTGTGTATATTTCTTTTTTCAAATTGTGCTCTCTTTAGAGGAGTTTTATAATTAATTCTGAATCACAGAATAATACTGTTTTTGTAAAATAATTACATTTTCTTTGCAATTGTGTGTCAGAAAAATGTGTATGGATAATCCTTTTTTTTTGTTGATTTACATTGTTTTATTTGATGTATCTATGTTGTTATGAAAAATCTCAGAATTTGTCAGTAAATTCTAACATTTACCACTATGGGATGGTAAAAATATGAATTATGTAGTAAAATATTTAAACTTTGGGCTTTTAACAATAGATGATGCCAATTATTGGGATTTACTTAAAAGAGCTGATAAAAGTAATCAAACATATAATTAATTAAAATAATAGTTATTATTTTAATTAACTATTTTCATTTTATCTTTTTATTATTATTATTTTTTAAATCTATTTGATATTGTATGATTACTTTATGAAAATCCATATTATTGTTTGTCTATGAAATTAGCCAAGCAATAAAGGAAACCAAAATATAATTCATCAATGCTTAAATAATTTTTATTTAAGAACTTCAAAACCATCCTGTTACACTCACAAAATGCACACAAAAAACAAAGCTCTAAACAGGATAAATACTTTATTACCAGAAACGCTTTCGACCTTATCAGTAGGTCAACTTCAGCTGTAATGAATATATAGAACAGAGAGAAGCCAACCCCTACAAAAATAA
>AYEL01080780.1:0-86639 GCA_000484575.1 Olivierus martensii
TTGTTGTAGAAGTGGAATTTGTAGTGATAATGTGTAAATGTTTATACAACGTCTCTTATGATGTCATTTTTGAGTTGTTTATTTTTGTAGGGGTTGGCTTCTCTCCGTTCTATATATTCATTACAGCTGAAGTTGACCTACTGATAAGGTTAAAAGCGTTTTTGGTAATAAAGTATTTATCCTGTTTAGAGCTTTGTTTTTTGTGTGAATTTTTATTTAATTTGTTACAATAAAATTAAATTTTAAAAAATTCTTATATTTTAAAATTTGGTTATAAACTGTACATTCATTCTAAATTACTTGTTCAATAAAAGTTGATTGTTATGATATTGCACAACATGGAACAGGATTTGCACAAGCACTTTTTCATTGAACATTTTTTGAATTCTTAGTCTTCAATAAAATATAGTTTACTAGCCACTTCTCATTCACTAATTATTTCTTTTCCTATTCAATGCTGATAAAATTTTCTTTGCACGTGTGAATTGATTTCTAATATGTAATGACTTCAGCTTGCTAGCTTTGGTGCAAATTGAAAAAATTCATCATAAATATTTATAATGACAGTATTATTGATTTTGTATTGAACTTGGCTTGGTCTAATCTGGTACTTTTGATTCTCACATTTTGTCCAACTGAATGTTTTGGTATTTTTTTTTTATAAGAGGCTTTCATTTTTTTTTTTTTTTTTAATTTCATAGTTTTTGCTTTCATTTTTTTTTTTTTTTTTTTGCTTGCATTTCAAGGCTTTCTATGACAATCTTTCTTTCAAAAATTCAGAGTCAATAAAGTGAAACTGACCAAAAGAGAAATTAAACTTTTAACTTCTTTAGAGAAGTGAAAAATAAAATTTCACTTTATTGACTCTGTTGGTAGTTGTCAGCATCACATCACACCAATCAGAATTTACCTAGATCTGCTGTCCCAGTTGATCCTCTGTTTCAGTTTTAAATACTGTTGAAGATTGCATTCATATTCCTTCATTCCTTCTCCAACTGCACTTTCTTTCTTGCTGTAAATCTTCTATGGAGTTGATTCCTTAGCAATTGTATTTTCTTTCTTCTGAATCACTCTTGCTTCCATTTCCAGAACTTAAATTTTTTTTCAAATCTTTGATATTTAGATAATTATTATTCCATAGTAATTTAAGTTGGTATACTTATTTTCATTGAATCATAAACATTGCTTGAATGTGGTGAACATTTGATTCCCTTGTGGTACTCCCTGATCATTGCTTATACAAACCTCAAGTCTTAAAATCATTTTGAAGTTTGATTTGTTTTCATTCACTTGCTAACATATTTTCTATATCCTGCTTTGCACATTCAATTGATCCTTGAGATTGACTGTGCCTTGGTTTACCATGGACTATTTTTATATTGTTCCATATGTCATATAATCTTTGTATTATTTAATTACTAGACATTACCCGCTCATATAAATGAGCGGAAATCTTGTGATTTAATCTTATAACCTTGAAATATCATTAAAAAAACTCTTACGAATAGGTATTAATATATAAAATCTTTGGATGGCGGTCATTATTAAGTTATAGTGCCACCTTCGAGTTTTGCCTTTTTTAGAGAAACTATAATTTTAATTTTTATTCCTTAATTTTTAAATTATTAATAACGACAAAAATTTTTGGCTGTCAAAGAAATTCGAGGATTAGATCTTTCTAATAATACCCTACTTATAGGAATTAGTATAGTAGTTCGACTGCAAAAGGGATATCCAGCCAGACAGCCACGTTTCCCTATTAATATACAGGGTGTTTTCTAGCACCCGTACCACCCTTTTTTCTTGGAAACGCGATGAGATAGGAAGTAGGGGAAAAAATTTTGATAGCCAAAGTATATCTGAAGAATCCAACGGGCATGATAAAAATTTTGTGGGCCCATCAGAAGTAGGGGCACAAGGGATATGAAATCTCCAATGGAAACCAATGCCGATTTTGACATAATTGGATAGTTCCAATGGAAACCAATGCCGATTTGGCACAAGAGGTCAACTATGAAATCTCCAATGGAAACCAATGCCGATTTTAATATAATTGGATAGAACTGTGAAAAACAAACAATTTTTGTTTAAAAAATTTTTTAATATCACTTACGGATTGTGAGATATCACAAAAAAAAGATGCCGCCACATTTACCGCCGATTGGGCTATTGAAGCAATAATAAAAGGAAGAATCAGACAGAGGGCATCTGTGTACATCCATGGAACTCATAAAGGGCTGAAACAAGTCCAGAAACTCTTGTTCTCAAATATGGCTCCATGCTGAACTGTGATGGCGAAAGACTTGTCACACTTGTAGTTTGAGTGCTACTACTGAGTACCAGAATTTGCCTTAAATCTGCATAATACTGCTCTTTGCTGCTTCAATAATGTTTGGCGATGTACACAGATGCCCTCAGTCTGATTTTTATTCTTCTTCCTGCTTGAATCCCAATCAGCGGTACATGTGGTGGCATCTTTTTTGGTGATATCTCACAATCTGTAAGTGATATTAAAAAACTTTCAAAACAAAAGCTATCTGTATTTTGGGCAGCATCTTTTTTGTGATATCTCACAATCCGTAGGTGATATTAAAAAACTTTTAAAACAAAAGTTGTTTGTTTTTCACAGTTCTAGCCACAATTAGTTTTCAAAACAAAAGTTGTTTGTTTTTCACAATTCTATCCAATTATGCCAAAAAATATTAAAAAACTTTCAAACAAAAGTTGTTTGTTTTTCACAGTTCTATCCAATTATGCCAAAATCGGCATTGGTTTCCATTGGAGATTTCATAGTTGATCCCTTGTGACTCTCCGATGGATAGTTTCCATTGGAGATTTCATCGTTGATCCCTTGCCTCTCTACTTCCGATGGGCCCACAAAATTTTTATCATGCCCATCCAATTATTTCATAGTTGACCCCTTGTGCCCCTACTTTTGATGGGCCCACAAAATTTTTATCATGCCCGTTGGATTATTCGGATATACTTTGGTAATCAAAATTTTTCCCCTACTTTTTATCTCATTGCGTTTCCGAGAAAAAAGGGTGGTACGGGTGCTAGAAAACACCCTGTATATGATAGACCTTTCTACCATTATCAGAATGGAGGGTATTATGTGTGCCAAAAGTGGTGAAAATATCCAAAAGATGATATGCAGCCTTGTCCTTTTCAAATGTAGTACTCAGAGAACAACAGATTTCATCAAATAATCCTGATATACCAATGTAAACTTCAATATTATCATGTTTCATTTCAATTTAGCAATGTGAATTCACTTCATTGTGTAGAATGGGTTTCATTAAAAGATTTTCTTTTCCTTTTTTTTTTTTTTGTTTCTTTTGACGTAGCTCACAGTATTTTAAATATGCAACAATTCATTCAATAATCACATTTTTATACATTCAGTTCCATAATCATATGCCATGGTCAATAGCAATGTGTGTCTTGTATATTACATTAAACAATTCATTAAAACAAATATAATGAAGAATTTCTTCTTTACTAGCAGACACTGGTGCTATGAGTTTCTCTTTACTACTGATGTTAGGAATATCATGCCTTTTCAAATGTCTATAAGGAACAGATTGTTTACAAATCGTGTTTTGCATCTTTCACTTTGTGCAACAGAATATTATATTTTTTCATTAATTTACTTAAAAGTTCATAAATCTTATACTCACATTATCATTCATTTTGATGGACTGAAAACAAACAGGAGAAATAACTTCTGCAAACACTAAAAAATATAAATTACTAAAAATTTACATATATATTTGCATGAGACCAGAATAAAACTGAGCTGCTGCAATACACAAACCTGCATTGCCAACTAAATTCTTTGGAAAACACTAATCATGCAACTAAGAAGCATCAAAAAGCACTAAAAATGATATAAAAAAAACAGTAAAATCACATGATTGCATTGTTTCTAGAAATTTTTCATTAAGAATACTAAAAAAGGAATTAGATTTAATGAGAAAAGCACTAAGTTGGCAGTGTTAATTTGAACAAAGAGAGTGACTTGGAAGCGTATTGGAACCTGCAGAACAAAGTTGAGCAGAAGAAGGGATTTCTCATTTTAGCTTTTATCAGCTATCTTAGTTAAATCTAATAATTACCAATATCTCTTGGTAAAACCTAAAGTTTAAATATTTTACTAGATAATTTGGACTTTTACCATCCCATAATGAATTTACTGATCTTTAAACTTTTACAGTAACATATACATGGCTTAGTAGCATATTAAATTTAGATTATTGATTTTTTTTAATTTATTAGTGACTAATATAGATTCTAAAGTAATTTTTTTCAACATTTTCCAAAATTATCCTATACTCACTCTTCAGATTTTTAGAATTATTGGAATGTTTGAAACTAAAATATCAATTGCAATCAATAATCTACTATATATGTGTGCTCTTTTAGTTAAAACATTTGTACTTATGAATGTGAAATTTCATTTTTAAGTTTCAGAAAATTTCAAAAGCTCTTCAAGAATTTTAAACATTATGATAGCAGATTGCTCTAGCAACCAATATAATGCAAAATTACATAGTTAGTTAATATATTACGGGAATATTTCAAGATGGTGGTGATTATATCAAAAAATTTTTGCTTTATATTCAGGACTTTTCATTCAAATCTGTTTAATAAGAAACTTCTATTTGGTCCAATTGTGAAATATATCATTAAATACAATTAAATAAAATACAAGTTATTTTATTACTTATGGAATAAAAAACAACAATATCTGATTTATGAACAACCCAAATTATGAACAAAAGTTATATATGAATTAAGTTTGTAACTTGAGAAGTGCATGTATATGAAATTAATTACTTTTTAATAAATTGTTTGAGCTATTAAAAATCTGATAATTGTGAGAAATTTGTTTAGCTAAAAGTAGAGTTGTTTTTATAAAAAAGAATATTAAGCAGTTTGAAAAGAAATAATCACTTTCTGAACCTGTCATTTATTTCAGAATTATTAAATATAATGAATTAAAATATATGTCATCAAAATTATCTTCAGTGCAATTAAATTATATAAATAATAATTTAGATATTACAAAGGGTCTCAGAAGGGAATGGACAAAGGACAGAACGCAATGGAGAAAGCTCATCAAAAACAGCGACCCCATATAGAAATGGGAGGGAGCTTGATGATGATGATGATTCTAAAAGTTGTAAGAACAACGCAGGTAACTTTACACTGCCACTAGCTTTAACACTTAATGCCATATCTTGTCAATGATAAAAAATAATCTTAAAAATCTCCAGGGTAAGCTTATTCTTTATCTTTATCTTGAAAGATTGAATATTTGCCATTTTAAATGGATAAATATACACAGTTAATTAATGTTACGTAAAAATCATTTTTAATGGCCTGATCCTGTTAAATTTTTTTTATAAAAATCATAGTTCACGAGTTTATTAGGAAGAAATTTTTGAATCTTGGATGTCTGTCATTTTTAAATAATTGCAATAATGGATTAACTGATATATCATCAAGGTCATATTTAATGGCATCTTTTATAAATTTAATAAAAGTTAAATGAATAGCTTAGGATGTTTTAAGAGAATATCTCATATGTTTGAATGTTTATCATTTTTAAAATGGTTGCAGCTAGTGGATTAATTTGATGCAGCATTGAGATGCATCAATTAATCCACTAGCTGCAACCATTGCTTTAATGATAGAACCTCATCACCAAATTTCATGATAAATGTATTAATTTCAAAAGTTATCAATGGAGGATACAGACAAATAACAGACAGAACAGTGATTTCATAAATCTCTTTTTCCTCTGGAAAGTAGGCAAAAAATTTAATGTTTCTTTGTTGTTAAATATTTTCATGCATTAATTGATTTATATTAAAATGATATATAATACAAGAGGTAGTTCAAAAATAAGTTTCACTAATCTGCTGTCAACAGGAATTTTTATTCTGGAGACCAAAAATACTGTGAATAGGAAGAGATATTCTTACATTATATTTCAACATAGTCTCAACTGATATTGATATACTTATCATACCATAAATCTAGAGAAATCCAACACTGCTTAATATAAGTCACACTAAAGTCACATTAAATCAAAGCACACCGAGCAGTGAACTAGAAAGTGACGTTTATTATACGGTGGTAAAAATGCTTTCGGTATACTACGATACGATCCTCAGTTAGGCACCTGAGGATCGTATCGTATATCGAAGTATATTGAAAGTGTTTTTACCACCGTATAATAAATGTTGCTTTCTAGTTCACAAAACCAATTGCAGTGGTTTTATACACTACTGTAATGTGATTTTTTTAATTTTTTGACTTAAAAATATTTTCCTTGAGAGTTGTTTCTAAATTTGACTTCATGTAATAACTTTGTTTTATAAACTTAGGGATCATTAAAAGAATAAGACTACCTGCATTTATAAGCAAATTTTATTACAATATGACAGCTATGAAAAGAAAGATTCAATTAATAAGAAAACTTACTCTGTTTATTTTTTACTAATAATTCAATATTAGGAATTATTTCTGTAGTAATAATTGGAGAGCAGTTCTCCAGTTGAGAATAGTACATGAGTTTGTCCTTCTGAAAAATATTTTTGGAAGTATTGCACAATTAAGTATGGTGGGCCCCTTGTGGACTGCCCCATGATGTTAAAGAATCATCCATCATAAATTCCTAGAAAATGATGATTCTTTAAATTACCCCGAGGATCCAATTTAAAGAATTACTATCATATATCCTTAATATAAATGAAAAAGTTGTTTTTTGATATGTAATAATTACTAGAGGAATGGAAGTAACAGTATTTTTCAGATGTAAAAAGTATTCTTTGAGTTATATCAATTTTTCTTTAGAAAATAAAAGTTAATTCACTGTTTTTTTTTTTCTATTATTTAAGAAGATAAAATGCATAATTTATAATTTATGTACTATAGACAGTTTTTAACTTACGATGGGCTTGAATCAAATACTAAGATCATACATAAAAGCAGTTATAAATGCCAAAAATTTATGGATTGTCCACTATCAATATTTATTATTATACTTCACTTTAATAAATTTAATAAATAAATTTAAAAAATACAAGAACTAGACAAAAAGATACTTTCTGTGTATCAAACCATTGCACAAAGAGTCGTATGCAAATTGCAAATCACAGAATTCACTGATTACATCATCATAAATAGGAGTGTTTGTAAGTTGATGGCATCTTAAATTGATTACCTGTACTTCTGTAGAAAATTTAACTGTGGCTATTGATAAAATTACAAGCTAAATGATTGAAAATAACATGATTTTTAATAAAACTGTTTTCATGAAATTTTAATTAAAATCTAATAACATTCTGGAAAAAATTCAATTTCAAAGAATTCAAAAATATCTAGGTTGGGAAACTGTTATTTAATAAATGCACTAATAATATTACATGAAAGATAAATAGCTTATATGAAAATTTTTTAGGAATATCTATTATAAGTCAGTTCTAACCTTTTGGTTTCATGCCAATATTCCTTTTCATATTACTTATGCTAGTCCAGTTTGGGCTACATCAGACTATTTAATTGACACACTAAAAATTAACAAACTTATTCATATATTTTTAGAAACATATTATTTGAGGAGAAATATAAAATATTAGAACATTTTAAACAATACAGGTATTCCCTAATTTACACAAATAATTGGGACTGAAGGGCTTTATGTAAGATTTTGCAGAAGTTGGAAAAAATAATTTTTAACAAAAATTCTGAAGCAAAAATTACTGGAGCTAGTGGACTACTGTAACTGTACCTACACTGTTATAGCATTATATTTCTCTCTGACTGAAAGTGAGACAATGCCACATTGTATAATATTGTATTGGTAATATGATACTTAAGATCAACAAACAATATACCATATATTAATAAATAAAGCAATATGATCTTCTAAATGCTGTAAACCAATATGCCAAATGTTGTCAACTTGTCTCTTGCAAAAAACAACAAATATTTATGCTCTTTAGTTTAAAAAAAAATTTGGAAAATTTTTTATATGCTTGAATTTACTGAACTTGGATATACATAAGTAGGGGAATATCTGTATACAATATGTTTAAAATTGTGATGTTAAGCTAATAGAAAAATTTATAGATATTTTATACCAAAAATTCTGTTTAAAATATTAATATAGTTCTGAGACAAGAAATATTAAATATACCATCATCTACCAAGATACCAATTCATCTACCAAGTTACAGACTGTATAAAACTGAGAGAAGTTTTGTCAATTGAGAAACTGTTAAATATATTCATCTACCAAGTTACAGACTGTATAAAACTGAGAGAAGTTTTGTCAATTGAGAAACTGTATTTTTTAAATTATATCATATTTTTCTTTCAATTTGCATTATATTTAATACTTTTTATTTTGATTTATTTATTGTTAGTATTTTATTCATTACTTAACTATGCAATTTGTTTGTATTTTATATAATGTAAATATAATTTTTTTGGGATATTTTGAAGATGTGCATTCTTCACTTTATCATAAATAAACTAGTGCATTTACTTTTTTATTATTTTATACAAATAAATAAATATATGTATTATTCATTTATTTATATAAAATAATATATTAAGCAAACAAATATCACCACAAGGCCAACGATATTTGATTTTTATTATCAAAAACACTAAACAAAAAATTAATTTTCTGTTTGTATTATAAATATTTTATTATCTGTTGAATGCATTCAATTCACTGGAATATTCTCTATGCCAAGTTTCTCAAACTTTTTCTATTACAGAACACTTCACAAGTCCTGAAATTTTTACAGAACACCTGGGTTATTTTATAGTTTAGGTACATGTTAATAATAAATAAATTATGCAAGTAAGTATAAGAGTTAAGAAAACAAAACAAACATTTATTATTTTGGCAGTGTAACTGTTTTTAATTTTTCATTTATTAATGTGTACATTCATATATGTTGAATTTAAGCATTGTTGTACTTATACAGTTTTCAACTTATATAGAAAATTTTAAAACAAATTAATTGTATAAGTTGGGAATCTACTGTATTTACTTCAAAAATTAAAATACAAGAAGTTCTTGGTTTGCCATTTTCCACTTAGAGTTTCTGGATTTCTCTTTTCAGATATAAATTATCAAAAAATTGAAAATATTAATATTACTTTCCAAATATTCATTCACTGCTTACTTTAACTTATTTAATTAATTAATTATAACTAGCCAATTAGCAGGAATTATTATACTCACAGATAAATTGTTTTAATAAAATTCAAAGTAACTTTCGGAATTCTTGTATTCCCTCTTCAGCTTTACCCATCAAAAATCTGAAATTTCCGAATTATTTTTGATAGGTAAAGCAGAAGAGGGAATACAAGAATTTCGAAAGCACTACTTTGAATTTTATTAAAACAATTTATCTATGAGTATAATAATTCCTGCTAATTGTCTAGTTATAATTAATTAATTAAATATTAATATTAATTGAAATAAATAAATATTAAGCATTCATAAAAAGATATTTCAAATTATGTATCTAAGCTATACAATATAGTATAACTAGGTTATAGCAAAAACTCTATTATCTGCTAAATGATCGGAAAAATCCAAATGGTGGCCAAAAAGTAGAAATAGTATGCATTCTGGTTTTATTGGCATAGTATATAAATAACTTTCATTATGGAATTGTGCTTAAGGCAGTAGTTCATCTGAATAAAAATTCTTTTATCACCTAAGTGACATGAATAATTTCTTTATTATTATAATTTGCTTTATTTAATGGCTATGCTTTTATTTATTTAGATAAATAAATCATTATTTAATCATAAACTGTTGCTTTTGTTAGCCTTTATTTAATTTTTATTGTGCTCAAGTTGCATTGTTGAGAACAGAACCCAATTTTAATATTATGTTTATGAGAAAATGATTCTTGGTTTAAAAATTCTTAATTTATGAGCTCATTCAAGGAATGAATTAATTCATTAAGTTTAGAACTTTCTGTATTTCATCAGATTACAAAGTTTCTTTATAGATTGATAATAATCTAACAAGTTTTAATTATCTTTTATATAATATTATTTTAAGTGAGATATAATTAAATGATTCATATTTGATGGAATATGATATAATTTAAATATTTTAAATTAATATACAGTGGTACCTTGGTTAATGATGGTAATCTGTTCCAGGATTACCGTCATTAACCAAAACCATCATTATCCAAGACGCGATTTCCCATAAGATTTAATTGAAAATTGATTAATTTGTTCTGGTATAGACGGTTTTAAAACTTTTATTCATCCTTCACCGAAGGTTTTTAAAATTTTTGGCCTCATCTCAGATTGTTCAGTTAAATCCTATGGGGACTCGCGCCTTGGATAAAGACGGTTTTGGTTAACGACGGTAATCCTGGAACGGATTACCGTCGTTAACCAAGTCGCCACTATATTGTATTACAATGATTTTTTGCTGCAAATAAACAAATTTCTTGTTTCATTTCTAATAAATGATAGAACATTTGAATATAGTGTATGTATCTATGCAATTTATTTTTAATACTAAATGGATATTGTCCATAATTCCGATTTTTTGAGTATTTTGTGGATTATCCAAGGAATTAATTTCCCGATTACCCAGTTAATTGAGAGTCTATTGTATATGCACTTATCAGAATGTCTAGAAAATCGTCGCTTTTAGAATAACAACATATAACATTCAAACTACGTGTTGAGCATGTACAAGTAAATATCGATTATCTGTGGACAAATCACAATTTTCGTAGCCCTTTATTTGATCTCGATCATGTATAGGGGCTGGTGACGAAAGAACCGTGAAGTTGTTATTACTTATATTGTACAGGGCCGCCGAGAGGGGGTGACATCCGAGACTTTTGTCACGGGCCCGGCATCGAAAAGGGCCTGACCGTCGAGTTCTGACGTGTCACATAACGTATCCGATAATTCGTAGGCCGCCACAAGATCGCACTGTTTACCAGATAGATCTGTTATGCCAAAATAAACTATTGCTAATATAACAGTATTTTGATAGACGTTAAAACTTTTATTCATCCTTCACCGAAGGTTAAGGATTTAAAACTTAAATTAAAACTTCAACCGAAACTTTAAAACTTTTATTCATCCTTCACCGAAGGTTTTTAAAATTTTTGGCCTCATCTCAGATGAGGCAATAAAAATTTACAAATTATCTTTTTATTTAATGTTTGTATTTTGTATGATATGTAATGTATCGAATTTTGAATTTATTTTTGAACATTTTTTAAAATAAATGTTTAATGTTTTATATGATTTTTTTTTATTAAACCAAAATGCTTTTTTAAGTGGTAATTTTTGGACCACAAACTTGTCATGGGTCGAAAATTTCTCTTGGCAGCCCTGATACTGTATAATAATTCTCAATGCTATCAAGATCAGTGTTCACGAACTTTATTTCGATCACGTGGTCTTTGGTGTCAAACTATCTTTTTTGTTAAATTTCTCCAAATTCTATCTATTAATTTTTATTGATTAAATAAAATACAGTAAAATAAACAATTAAAATAAGGTTGAATAAAATAATATTGTATAACATAATCAGTCGTCATGTCATCTTTCAATACGAAATGCTTTGATTGATTTTCTTTTAGAATTTTTCTTTTCACATTGAACAAATCTCTCAATTTGAGGGGAAAAAAGTAAGCTAAATAGAATTGATATTACATTTTGACTTTATGTATAGAAGTTATTGAAGGATTAACCCACGGACCGGATCCTGAAGCCAATATTTTATTTCATTCCTGGATATTTAAATTTTATTTTTTATAAAAGGCAATATTTTTGTATTTCTTATACGGGGTTTTTAATGCTTATAGATGTCTATGTAGATATTTAAAAATAAAATATTATAAAAGCAATAAAAGCATTCATCTAGTTCTGGATGTCTTATCTGTCTAAAATTGAAACGTTCGAATGAGGCTCTCCTCTTTGAAAGTGTGGGAACCTCTGAACTAAAGCTAACTTATAATATATATATATTATAAGTTAGCTCTAGTTCAGAGGTATATATATATATGAAAATATGTTATTTTGTTTCATTTTTTTCTATTCATTATGAAATATAAATGGAAAAGGCATGAATACTTACGAACACGATATTTATCAGTATCTTGCGAACACAGTAGATGCATGTTCATTATTATGCAGTAAACGAAGAATTAAAAATATCCTTTTGTTTATATTTGGTGCAATCTTATATGTTATTAATATTTTTATAGAATG
Organism: Olivierus martensii; assembly: GCA_000484575.1. Lineage (NCBI taxonomy): Eukaryota > Metazoa > Arthropoda > Arachnida > Scorpiones > Buthidae > Olivierus > Olivierus martensii. Next base: position 12,295 of record AYEL01080780.1, read on the forward strand.
TTTAATTTAAATGCACTCAAAACTTATAAAAATTTTCACTTAATGAAAACAGTGAATTTAATAAAGTTCCATTCTGACGTTTAGATAAGATGAACTTTTCCCCGTTGCCATGGAGACTTAACAACTTCGTTTTATGAAAAATCGGAAGAAGAGGATGCAAATTTTATGAAGTTTGCTATTATTAAGTGTTTGTAAATTTTTATTTTTAATGCGAATTTAATTTCTATTCCGAAATTTAATAAAATCTTATTGTATTAAAATAAATAAATTATGATTCTCTTCAGATTGAGATTGAGATTCAGAATTATGATTTGAGTTTTAGTTTGAGTGAATTTGAAAATAATAAATTCGTGATTCAAAAAATTGAATGCTGTCAATTTTGAATTTGTTACAATGCTAATTTATTTAGAAGATAAACATTAATCAAAATAATTTTAAAATGAATGTTAAGCTTATATGAGAGCATATAAAGTACTCATCTCTTTATCAGATATTCATCTTTTCTAAGCAAGTTATGCAGAATTCTTTTCATATGTAAATTTGTGAATAGTAAAAATTAATATATACATTGTCTTTAGATTGTATATACAGTAGAACTGTTCTCAAATATAGATTTGCACTGTATATGAGCTTAATTTTTAGAATGTCAAATCATAATTCAAATAATTTTTAACAAAAAAAAAAATTATAATTTTAGCTAATTCATTAGCTTTTTTTAGCTTCTCAGGCAATAAAAAAAATTATTTTTTAAATGGAATTTTAATTTAAAAACTCATCTTAAAGTCTAAAATTAGTTTTTAAACTAATTTTTTATCGTCTAAGAGAAATTTATTCCCCATTGTTAGTTTAATTAAAATTCATTAAAAAGATGTTTCTAAAACTTATTTTTGGCGATTTTTGTTGCTCGTAATAAAGTTGCTTCGTCTATAAAGTAGTTCTCCCGCATGTATTCATATGTCTGCAATGAAACTGCCCTATAGGGGAAGAAATATTTTTCTTTTGATAAAAGTTCATCAAAACTTAGAACATATTTTAATTGCTGAAGTGATGATGGAAATCAAATTTATCATTGGAAAATGTGACATTTTGCAGTAAAATTTTAGAATTATAAAAATTATTCTAAATTGTAAATATTATCCGAATTTTTGTATGATAATTGAAAATTCTCTCCAATATGGTATAGATCGTCGTTAGAAAAACTAGAAAGAATATTAAACGAAATAAATTCTGGACACTTTTATCTTGGATATCTTGTAATGATCTTATAAAACAGAACATTCAGTAATTATTCAACTAATTAGATAAATTTACATAAAGATCAATTGTCTGTAAAGATTGATAGATTGAAAATAAATTCTCATTAAATATTAAATATTTTTATTATAAATTCTAATAATTTTAATGAAATGTTATATCATTTTCATCAGAAAAGATCATATTATTCATAAATTTTGAAAAGATATTTATTTTTATTTTTATTTATTTATTTACAAACTCAAAGCGTACATTTGTACAGTAGAGCCCCCATTAGAAATTACAGATAAGATCTGATTTTGCCTTTTGATGGCAAAAGAACAGTGATACGCACTTGCCGATTTATTGCCTATATGAACTGTAGGATCTTGGACAGACTTTTTTTTCTTCTAATGGAAATCGAAACTAACGTCACACCACTTGCCAGGTTATCAAGTAATATATAACACAAATAAACAATTGAATTAGACTTTGTTCGCAGAATGAAGTAATATATAACACAAACAAACAATAGAATCAGACTGTTGGCAGAATTTTAAAAATAATAATCGTAGACGTCACACCACTTGCAGGTGTCAAGTAATATATAACACAAACAAACCAAAACTGCAACATCACACCACTTGCAGGTGTCAAGTAATATATAACACAAACAAACAATAGAGCAACGTCACACCACTCGCAGGTATCAAGTAATATATAACACAAACAAACAATAGAATCAGACTTTTCGCAGAATTTCAAAATAATAAGTCTAGAAATCATCTTTAAGAAACTAAAACTAGTGAACTCTTGCACATCTATTTTTAATTAATTAAATAATTTGTTTTCATTACTATATGTTAATAATCATTTACTTAAATATATTTTTATATGGTTATGATTTTATTAATTTTAATGATATTGTCGGATTTGAACTGATTGTGATAAAAAAAATAACGATTAATAAGTGAGCTAATGAATCATGTGATGCAATGACAAGCTGTTTTACAGAGCTCTATTTTGTCGGAAGTTCACATAATAAGTTGTTAACCAAAGCCTGTGTCATTAACCAAGAGATTTTTTTTCCTGCAAACAAGTATGTTGTTATCCGAGGCCGTCGTTAACCAAGGTACCACTGTATATTTAAAATTTTTATCATTTTGTTATGACAAACATAATATTTAAATCATCTGATGTAGGGTTTGTATCATTTCATGCAAAACCTGACAGTATTGATATAATTGAGTTCAGTGTAATTTTAATTGGGATTAGGATCGCATTTAGCAATGTCTTACAAAATGATCATGTCTAGAGAAATTGCATCTGATGTTAGATCACAGTCAATACCATTGATTAGTTTGTGGCTGGTGTATTTTGAATATGGGAAAATACTTTCAATATGAAGAAAAGGATATTGGATTTTTGCATATGTAAATCTTGAGAAAGTGTGTGACCAAATATAATTTGGGAGAACCCAAACACTTACAATATTCGCTAACAGTATGTGTTGAGTGAATGGCTCTTTGGGATTGTAAGTGATATATGTTGACAGTTGTGTATAAAAATGAATGAAGGTATATCAGAATAGTTTGGAATTGATGAAGAGATGAGACAAGAATGTAATAGCCCTACATGACTTCAGTTTGGCACATTCCCATATGACATTTAATTTGTATATAATGCATTGATTGAGAGGGACTACTTAGAAATGGTTTGGGTGTAAATATGGCATGAGAGAATATACCATGAGTTGTATGCCAGTACCACTATTCTGCTTTCCTCTGCTATGACGAGGATATTTATTTCTTAATTAGAATATATGAGAAGTAACAGATAAGGATAAATCAAAGAAGACAAAGGTACTTGTTTGAAATGGAGCGAGGAGCATATGAAGTATGAGAATGAGCTATAAATGAAATGAATTTAGAGCAAAATGTATCTATCAAAATTTTTTGATAATTGTTTCTGCTAAAGATTTTTTGTGACTTGAATGAAGAATATTTCATTATTATATTATATTTTTCCAAAAGAATTTTTTTAGTTTTTATATTTATGAATCCATCATAAATATAAAAACTAAAAAAAATTTTGCTATATTAATGAAACTTTGTTTTTATTTACTTGTATTACTATTTTTTCCTGTATTTATTTTTTATTATTATTATATTCTGAAAAATACATTGAATATTAGATTGCTACTAAATTTCAAATCATTAACTATTTGTATAGGTACATTTCTTAATTAGTGTATACTAAAAATAAATTATGTCCTGAACTAATTTGAATTAACAAAATAATTTCTTATTTTTAATTTTTGTGGCAACTGTTGAAAATTCTAATATTATAAGATAACAAGTGTTGTTATACTAAATATATATATATTTTTTTATTCTTTTGTAAAGGATCCAAATACATGGACCTCCTGTCTTCAAGCTTTGGCTCTTTCTCCAAGATCAGAAACTGCTGATGGAAGCAGGGTACTAATTCTCTTTTAATATTTGTAACTAAACTTATAAATTAAAAATATGAATCATCTGAATTCAAATACAAAAATAAGCATATAATATTTTTTAAGTCAAAAAACATTTTAAAGTATAATTTTTAATATACTAAATCAAATTAGAGCATAGAAATTTTAATTTTCTGAGGTTTGCCAAAATCTTATTTTTATTAAATAATAATAATGTGAGAAAATTTAAAATAGAAATGGTAATATAAATATCAGTTTTTAATATTATATATGTACTCTAGCCTGTAAAAAAAACAGTAGTCATAGAATATATAACAAAATTAAATTGTGGTGTCTTACATTAATTTGATACTAATCTTTGTAATTTTTTTGATACTATTTCATTGAAAAGCTTTTTATAATACTAAAAATAATAATTATATTTTTTTGTTAAATTTGATTGAAACAAATAGTATTTTTTTATATGATGATATGTAATAGCATGTAATAACAACAATTTATTTGAAAATAAAGAAATATTTTTATCCTTACTCAAACAACCTGCTCAAACTCTATAATAATGTCAAAGAAATATAAGCACTACACATAGTAGAGAAAATTGCAATAAATAGCATTTATTCAGGAATGAGGGGTGTGCCGATAGGTAACCTGATTGCAGGGGTGCTTGCTGAGGTAGTGCTAAGGAGCATTGAAGCTGAAAAATGCACAAATTTCAACCAGACTTAAAATTCTATATAAGGTACGTCGATGATGTTTTAACGATATGGAGTGGAGAAAAGAATGTACAGATCTTTGCTAGTGAGTTCACCATAGAGGCTTATGGGTTAACATTAAGAACGGAACAGATTGATAACTGTGCAGTAAACTACCTGGACATTAAAATAGTCGCCAATGATGGGCATTTAATAACTTCTGTTTATCAAAAACCTACTTATGAGCCAGTGTTGATCCCCAGATGGTTGAATGACCCCATATCTTACAAGAAAGCCACATTTAGATACTTTTTTAGAAGGGCCATCTTATATAGCAGGGGTGGCCAACAGGTCGATCGCGATCGACCAGTCGATGGTGGGACGATTTGTAGTCGATCTTCATAAGTTATTGGATGACTCTCTTACTGTATAGTGCCTTCTCTAGACAACTAAAGCCAAACTTTTGCTTTATTGCTGAGTATGGCCCAAAACAGAATAGCCGGTAGCAGCAGAGCATTTAGACAAAATTCTAAATTCGCTAACAATGCCAACATGAGCCTATGAATTGACAGTTGTGAGAGTTGAAGTGAAGTATTGTGTTTAAGATTTATGAGTAAAATAAAAGGAAAAAACCATCACTGCTACCGGATATCTCGTTTTGGGCTAATGTCGTTTTGAGATATGTGGTTTTGGCATATCTACTCTCACCATCAAACGAAGAATTTCGAAGGTAGATCGCGAACTCATTGTTAACATATAAAGTTGATCTTAATGACAAACAAGTTGGCCACCTCTGCTATATAGTAACTGTGAAGAAGATCTTAATAATGAGGTTGATTACATTATTGAAATGGGAAAGCAGCACGGCTATTCTAAATCCTTCATTTTGAGCGTGTATGATTGTATGAAGAAAAGCCTTAAGTTGAAAGCTACTAATACTGTGAATACATTATATGAACCAAAGTGAAACTAACCAAAGGGAATGCTACATGCCAGTACTACATGGTTTAAGGAGATGTACCTTTTTAAAAAACTTAGCAAGGAAGAAAAATAGGCGGCTCAAGTTTGAGGCCTCCTACGGTCTTCGATATATTAAGAATTGAGAAGGACCTGCTAAACGAATACGAGAAGACAGGTGTAAGGTGCGTCCCAAAAGTATAGGAAACTGTTTTTTGTGGCGATGTTGTAAAAACCAATATCAGAATTTTTTAAATAAAAAACTTTATTGATATAAGAGAAGTATAATTCAATTGGCACCAAAATATGGAGTACGAATATCAAAGATCAAACAGGAATATCTGATAATCCGCTGATACATACAGTACAAATTTAGAACTTTACATTTTATCAGAGATTATTTTTTTTATCATTATATATTTAATTTAGAAATGAAACTTATCTTTTATATATAATGTATTTGTAAAAATAGAATTAATAAAACATATATTCTAATATTCAAATACTATAGGTCTATTATTTTTAAAGATGAGGCATTTCAAAATCAACCGATTGCAAACTCAGTTTAAAATTATATTTTAATTAAATTGAATTAATAGTATATTAATAATTGCATTTCGAAAACGCGAATTATGTGGAATATTACGTTTAGTACAGTATTTAATATTGATTTAACTTACTAATAATTGTTATAATTAATGAATAAGAAATTATTTCTTTTAAAAAATTATGATTTAGTCTATTCCTCCACAGTTTTGAAAGGAATGAGAAAAACCATAAATACTAATTTCAAATTTCATTTTATTGAATATAACAATCGTATTGATAAAAATAATAATCTGTATTATTATGGTCCTTTTAATATATTGGGCCTATATGATTTTTAGCCATTAAGAGAAAACTTTTGATCAACCTGATTGAATTTCAAATTCTAAATTTTTCTGAACAAATTATAAAATATAATTTTTTGTTACGATATTTTCCCTCAGTTAGTTTATTAAGAAATAGGTGACTTACAAAATTTTCAAATGTCAAAAAAAAAACATTGATAATAGCTTCAGTCTAGTCTGTAATAGCTTGGTTTCATTTTGACTATTTCTTTAATCATGATATTTAATTTAATAATTTACTGTATAATAAATCAATATTTTTCGTTTCAAATTACATTTGACTTTATTTTTTAAAATTCAGTATTTGCTACATAAAACATTCTGTTTATAGTATGCTGAACTTACAATGTTAGTACTATATAACAGTAATAGCAACTCAATTATAATTTTATTTTTGTAATTTTTTGCATATTTTAATATAGAATTTGAATCGAAATCGTTTAGAGCTTAATTATATAATTAATTCTGAAAAATTTCAATGAAATATACGGACAGGATATAGTATCAACTTCGATATACAGTATTAATTAGAACAGTAAATAGTAATACAGTAATTATATACAGGTAATATTACGTCACATAAAAAATTATCTCCTGATTATGAGGCTTCAATTTCTCAAAGAAAGTTATATTTTTATTATTCAAAACAAAGTTATATTTCGATTGTTGCGGTTAATATTATAAAATCTAAAACTAACATTTATGACGTTTTCTTATTTCTTTCAAAATTGGGGAGGAGCCGATGCTATGTGATGACGTCACTGCCTTATGTCTGTGGGTTGCTTTGTCAGCTGCTGTTCTGTCTCGAATCGTTTTGCTAATTAAAAATCATTTATAACGATAAGGTTTTCATAATTTGCAACAGGTAAGTGCAATCGAGATATATATTTGCTTTAGAAAGAAACTGATGCAGGCGATCTTTTATATATTGCATTTGAAACTAATGTGTATATTCGTATAGGTATCAATCTAAAATCTCGATTCTTAGCGTTATTTTTATATAATTCCATTTATTTTTGTGGTATCATTTTTCGTACTTCTAAGAACTTCACAAAGATTAATATTAAAGTGTGAAAGTTTTAAAATTTCTTGATTTTGAAGTGCATGCTCTTTTATATAAAATAGGCGGTTCAAACGTGTCCTCTTAGTGTTAGAAGTTATGACTCACACGATTGATATGAGGAATGGATCCAATTTATAATCTGTTCATCTATTTTCTGACCAATATATTATGAACATGTATTAGCTAAGATATAATTACAACTTTTAATAATATTTATTTAGTACCTTTATTTATTTACTTTTAAATTCATCAAATCTATCTTAATTTGTTTCACAAATATATTGAAAAGTTTAGATTAAATGAAACAAGTATTTTTGTAAAAATGAATTTTTGGCATTCAATCAATGAAAATGTATAAATTATAAAAAAGAAGCAAATTGAGACTTGGTGCAACATTATTAAAGTGATGTGTTTGATAGGTCTTGAGTTCCTAAAGAATTACTTTCAAAATATGTCACTTTGCTAATATATAGTTTTGTAAGTTGCTATATAAAAAGTTTGTTTTTTAGAATTAAAAGATTGCTTCATCATGTGATTAAAAAGTGTTAATTGGTGATTCTACTATATTAAAAATCTATAATTATATAAAATTTATATCTCCATACAAATCTTAATAACAGAACTAATTTGCACTTTTATCAGTATAAAAAGAAATGAATTTTAAACTAACTTTTTTATAATAATCTATAATATCATATATCAGAAAAATTGTCACTTTTGAATTCTAGTATAGTATCAAAAAATTAACAGTTGTATCATTTTTAGTGTTACATGAAGTTTAAAATCATAATCTTTTAAAATCTACATTGTTCTTCTTAAAATATCTTTTGAAATAAAACAATACTAAGCAATATGTTGTCCGTATTTCATAAAACCTCTGTTTCTTCTATTAAAATAATCTAATTCTTTACAAATTTTTAAGATGTTTGTTTTTATTATGTGATTGGTAACTGATGAGGTTTAAAGAGACCAAAAATGTTCTTATTTGGTAATAAAGCTATTTAAAAAAATAAATGTGTTTTTCATGTTTAAAGCCTTGCAAGTAATATAAGCAGATTTTTTTTATTTTCTACATGTTTAATTTATATTCTAAAATGTGTAACTTACTACAATAACATCAAAGTGGATATTTATTTGAAAAATATATACATAAATCAATATATAAAAATATTACATACACAATAATATATATAATATTATTGTGTGTGTAATATTTTTATAATTTTCCAATATATATTTATTTCTGTATATTGATAAAGGCTAAGATGATAAGATTCAAGTTCTGATTGGCACAAAATTAATTTAGTAAATCATTTAGCAATTTTGTAAGTAATCACTCTGTGTAGAACATTGCCATTTTAACAAATTAATTTCTGTTAGAACATAAATGCCTTTGAGACTCTTGCCTTACTAGCAGGGCTGGAGAGCTGGCTTAAAATAGGTTAGGCTCCAGCATGGCTCCAGAGCCACAGTAAAACTGAGGCTTTAGCTCCGGTTCTGGCTCCATCACTATAACAGTTTTTTGGTATGACCGCTACCATGAAACATCATTTACCTTACTATCACAACATCATTTACCTTTTAAATTGATATATTGATATTATAAGAATTTATTTTATATGTATATATTTAAAGTTTCAATAAAATATTTATTTTTGTAAATGGCATTATATCGATAGCTAAAAACCAAAGATCATGTAATTTATCGATTTCAAATTTTTATTGAAGTTTAAATGCTAAAGTCGGGGTAGACTTATACATGGGTTACACATTTTTACCGATTTTCAAACTCTAAAGTCGGGATTAGCTTATATTTGAGTATATATGGTAGATGGTTAGGAGCTGTAGCCAGCAGAAATTTTAATGGCTCTGGCTCCACTGAATATTATCAGCTTAGCTCTGGCTCCGACTCCAGCTCCCCAGCCCTGCTCACTTGTTCCAAAAGTAGAATTGCTGAAACTTGGACATTTTCAAAAACTCGATCTGACGAGCTGATACTAAAAGAAAACTCAAGTACCCCCTGAGCTTTTTTGATAAATATTTATTAATTAATTATGTTTAAAAGTCCACTAATCACTGATTAATACTCTTCATAATTACATCTTTGTGCTTTATTTTTGTTCTGTGATGCATGGATCATCTGGGCCAACTGCATCAAATATAAAAATAAAAAATAAAAATAGTGCATAACAAATATTTTTAGAAAACAAAGAAGTTTAATATTAAAATACTCAATAATAATAAAAAACTTTAAAAGAGTAATTGATAAAACCAAACAAAATAACAAGTAACAGTATTAATTCCATTAAAAAACATAAATGTAAAAAGTTAATTTGTAAAAATAGTGTAAAAGCCCATAATTTATGTAAAAGAAAAATCATACTTAAGACACTATTATCAGATAGTGATGTCTTAATAATTATTTATTAAAATTCATTCCAAATAAAATTTAAAAAAATGATTAAAAAGTGGTAAATGTTTGACAATAAAATAAGAATATTCAACTAAAATGTGCTTCAAAGTAAGTTCACAGTTGCAAAGATCACAAATAGATTAGACTTAATCTATCAGCAGTTGACAAATGAGGGCATTTGATTATATTCTAAGCAGAATCTTTCTAGGACTATTTTCTTTTATTTGTTTCTATAATAGTAAATACAAGTAGTCTTCAACTTATGATGAAGTTCAATTCAAAAAATTTTAAATCCAAAAGTTGGAAATACCCAAAATTTATGGATTTCTCACTACTGTTGTTTATTAGGTCATTATACAGGGTGTCCCATTCGTAAGAGGCCCCGGGAAAAGTGTTATAAAAATCTTAACTAAAAGAGGATATGAAACCAAATTTGTCCATGACATACCTTTATGATTGAGAAATGAAGGTACATTACAAGAGGTGCTGAAAGTGACCTCCCCCCACCTGTATACAGAGTTCAACATGGTGCTGCATGTTCGTGAATGTTGCTGCCAGAGTATTGGGCGTGACTGCCTGGATTTCACGGCGGATGTTCTCACGTAACTCGTCGATGGTGTGTGGTTTGTTTTTGTACACATTACCTTTAAGACGACCCCACAGAAAAAAGTCGGGGGTCAAGTCAGGTGACCTTGGGGACCATAATCCTTTGGAAATCACTCTGTCAGGGAAAAATGATTCCACCGCAGCCATACTCGCTTTACACATGTGACATGTTGCCCCAGCATCGACGAGTTACGTGAGAACATCCGCCATGAAATCCAGGCAGTCATGCCCAATACTCTGGCAACAACATTCACGAACATGCAGCACCGTGTTGAACTGTGTATACAGGTGGGGGGGAGGTCACTTCCAGCGCCTCTTGTAATGTACCTTCATTTCTCAATCATAAAGGTATGTCATGGATAAATTTGGTTTCATATCCTCTTTTAGTTAAGATTTTTATAACACTTTTCCCGGGGCCCCTTACGAGTGGGACACTCTGTATATTAGCTTAATAAACATAAATTTTAAAACAAAACTACAAGAATCACACAGAAAAGGATTCTTTCCATATATCAGATTATTGTATCTGGGAATCGAATCCAGGTCAGTTACATTGACCAATAACAGATTTTATTGATGACATTGCCATCATAAGAATTACCTATGCTACTATGATATGAAATTGTGAAATTTGCTACAGATCTGGTCAGTCCATGTATTTTTCAAAATTATAAAAACAACTGCAGTATTTAATTTAATAAAATAAACAGTAATAAAGTTGAGTTTTAGTATTTTAAATCAAGTTTATTTATGAAAAAGCTTGAGCTTCAGTCATCTGTTCATTTGTGAGAAAACTCAAGCTGTTTGGATTGAGCTGACTTTACCTAACAACACTATCCAAAACTACAGCTAGAACATAAGTGCAATAAACTTTCAGTTTAGTATGATTTGATTCAATATGCAGCTGAATCTTATGCTTAACTCTCGGGATGATTCACTTTCAATTGATAAGATTTCATAATTTTTCAAATGATAAGAAATATTATTTTAGATACTTGAGTATAGTTTGAATCTCTAGAAGCTATAAAATATATTATTCTGTAAATAAGTTGATATTAAAAAAAATTTTTAAGGCCATAATTGAGTGTTTAATTTTATATATTTTGACATAATAAAGTTATTGAATGATGCAAAAATATTTGATACAAAGCATTTTTGATAGTAAATACAGTAAATGGAATATTTACATTAATGTATTTATAAAATAAATATCACTTAGTGGTATCTTAATAATGATTAGGAAATTGTTTGAAATTTAAAAAAATACTACATTTTAAAAATTGCTTAATTATAAGCTATTACATAAATTTGCTTCATATAAAGAAACTTGACATACCAATATATGTTGAACACATATTTTTGATTCTGAAAATATCCAAAAATCTCATGATTTAAATCCTTGATTTATGAAAATAATGAGATTCTTGAAAATTGTTAGATAAAAAATTTGTAAAAGGAAAAAATTTTCCATTAATTCCAATATAAAAATTTTTCTCTGTAATTGGGTTCTAGAAAGTTACTACCATTTTACCTATTCATGTTAAAAAATTCCCAAGTGGATAAATTCTGCCTTCATTCACAGAGGCAAACATTAGTATAGTTTGTTAGACAAAATTTGTAAATCAAATAATATCTATACTTGAGTATCTGCATTAATTATTTCTAATGGAATCATTTAAATTGGGTGGTCAAACTTCATGTCATTACGAGCCACATAGGAGACTCTCAAATATTCGAGAGCCGCATTTTCTTTTTGAATCAATGAGAACAGCATCAGTTTTTTGGGTAATCTTAATAATGATCTCAAAAATTGTTTATTTTAGATGCATATATTTCATATAGATGCATACTACTTGTTACAATAGATAAAAAAAATAATATATCTGTAATTTGTTTAACTTAAATATGTATTTGCTTCATATTTGCTATTGACTTTCATGGTATGGAGCCACATTGAAGGTACCAAAGAGCTGCAGTTTGGCCACCCCTGATTTAGATATTCAAAATATATACCTAGTTTATATCAAAAGTAATATGTAAGTAAGTATTATTTACAGTCAATAAGAAACTAATAGCACTAATAGCAGATTCTTATTGATTATATATGAGAAGAAAGGCAGTTATTTTGAAAGTTCGAAAACTATTATTTACAGTATAGCAAAAATCTTCAATCATTTAATTTTGTTTACATTTGTACAATATATCAATCCTGACTGTCACCATTTTATCCAGCTCAGATTCATTTCAAGCTATTTATAAAACCAAAATTTAAAGTATTAATTGTCAATTAATTATAGAATTCTGTATTGTTTTTGTCGAATATTGACTATCGCATAAGATATTGATCCATTTATAGGCATCCCTTTTATCTGTGATTACAATCTTTCTTATAGTTAGTAAAATGAATTGTAACAGGACAGATGACATAACCTCAAAATTGAGAGTTATGATATTTTTAAGAATATACTGTAACATAAAATAATTAAATAGTGAAAAAATTGTGTGTATTGATGGATACAATTATTCAAATCCAATACTGTATCAAATTATATTCTCTTCTGGAAAGAGAATAGTTTAAAATAAAATTTTGTAAACAGATTACTTGAATCTGTTATATATCTATAGTCTTTCATATATCTTTTTGGAAAATAAGGATAAGCTTTTTAGCCAAATTTCAAGGAAGTAATTCTCAAGAGAATTACTTCCTTGAAATTTGGCTAAAAAGTTAGTTATGTTGACTGTGCTGGTCTATGTATTGCCTGGCTAGTGCCATTGGAGGCCAGTGGATGAAAAGCCTGGTCAGGAATAGATCTATCAGCAGAGTTCAATGTCTATGATCAAAAAATAATTCTTAAATTAATATTACTCTCTGAAGAATCAATCTATTTCATAGCCTCAGAGGTTATGACATTAGGACGATAATCCAAAGGTCCCTAGTTTGATCCTGGGCTGAGGCAGATATTTTTCTTCAGATAAATTAATAAATTCTAGTTTAATCATTAATTCATAGATGGTGCTATTCTGGTTTAATCATTAGTATATTTATTAATTACGAGATGGTGCTGAAATTAGTTTAAATTCTTTCAAATGATTAAAATCTTTAGGCTTAATTGCAGTGTAGTAGTCAAACTTGTCTTAAAATGTAAAAAGAACCAATCATATTAGTTCAAATAGTCTTAAATTCTATTACGTATCTAAATGGCATTTTTTTGTCATGGAGAGAAAAGTACAGAATGGAGGATGTTATAAAAATGCCTTACAAATAACTCCAAAGGCTTAAGATTTAAATTAGATCAGATAGCAATAAAATACACTTTCTAGATATAGAAATGGATATGAGTGGAATCAAATACAAAACTAATGTATACAGGAAGCAAATATTTATATCAGTGTGGTCTAATAAATCTATTCAATATGAAAAAGAAGTATTTAGAGTTGTGTTCAAAAGGATACATATCCATTGTAGTACCTCAAGAAAAAAGAAGAATACAATGTAATTACAATATAAATATGAATACACACATAGATTTATGAATTTGTACTTGAACACATTGAAACTTTTGTAAATGTAAAACATACTCATACTTCACCACATCTAGACAATACGAGTACACCAGATCTATACAATATAATGCAGTATTAAATAACATGATAAAAAAACAAATAGATAACAGATGCAATCCAATGATATTCTCTGTTTTAAGAAGTAACAAAGATATATAAAAATGGATATACATTCAAATATCTACTGATTACTCATCATAAGCAAAGACATTGGATTCCTAGAAGAGCACATTTGGAAGATAGGAATTTTAAGCAAAGATTTGAAGAACATAATGCAAAGATATCATACCATAACATTGACCAAACAAATATATGTATATGTTTGGAGATCAAATGAATAGAAATGAAAGTAATAAAGAAAATACAGAATGCAGAAGCAATATAAACAGAAAAAAGGAAATATAGGTATAAAGTAATTAATGATAATCTTCCCAAAATGGTAATCTCCCAAAATTAGATTTATAAGAATATAACTTGTCCTTATTTATCGTCTACATTTTTCTGCAGGTGATACATTTATTAATGTAATACCTGCAGGAAAATGTAGACGATTAATAAGTAAAACAAAAATAAAGCATAGATAAAATGTATTTATAAAGCATATATTACTATATAAAAATAAATGTAGATTTAAATGAGATATATATGCTATGTTACATAAATATTATTGGCATGAGGACTTACCTACATGAAGTTATAAGGACTTTATTCATTTTTGCTTTATTAGATATAAATATTTATTATATTTTTGTGATTGAAATAAATTAGGTAATACAGGAAAACCTGTGTTAGGTGGCCAGCTTTCAGTTAAGATTGAAGCTAAACTAGCTGAGATTGTGGCCACCAGACACAGTTAGCTACAAATTTCTTTATTAAATATCAAAATTTAAAATACTAAGTTTATGACACAGTTTCACATTGTTAATTAAATATAAGGAAAGAAAGCACAGTTTCACATTGTTAATTAAATCTAAGGAAAGAAATCAGTAATTATATTTGTTTTTAGGATTTTTTTTCACTTTAAGCTCAGTTGATAAAAGATCTAGAGCCCATCTGGCATTTCTGATCAAAATATAATTTGCTGGCCCCTAGTAGATGTTGCACACAAGGTGCTGAAATTAAATATCACTGGCCATGGCCATGGAACACAGATGATCAATTTACTCAATTTAAAAATCCTGCAATATGCTTGGGCACAGATATTAAGATGACCACGCAGGTTGGCCACCTAGCTCAGGTGGTCATCAGCACAGGTTTTCTTGTATTTAGTTTAGAATTATAACAAGTTTTAAGATTGCTTAATAGAACCATAATTCAAATGCAAAAAAAAAGAAAATATGTTTGAATTTAAAAAAAAAATTTTTTTTAATTTTTTTTGTAAAGAAACTCTTAATAATCTGGAATTTAACTGAAAGATGACAGTGTTAGCTGAAAATGTTTCTAACGTTTATGTATGTTAATATTTTTTTGATTGAAAAAATACAATAATGTTCCAATTATCTGAAGTAATGTGGATCTGAACCGAGAGAATTTCAGATAATTAAAAACTTAAATAACATAAAAAGCTAGGTAAATTATTAAATAAATTGGATTTGAATACATTTAACATAATGATATATACTATTTTCAGATTATATCTACTTATTGAATACAGTGATTTTTATTGTGTAACAGTTCCTGTTCTACACACATCTTTAATGATGACTTGTTATTACTGTCAGATTTTTGCTATTTATGCTTAATATCTGGCAGTATTTCTTTTTTGTACTAATGTTCTTTTTGTCTGATTAGTTTGATTTCTTAAATAAGTTTGTAGCTACTTATTAATATTTTTGATACCACCACAATTGAATTGTTTAAAAGTAAATTATTCTTCACACTTATGTTGATTTTTTTTTATTTTTATAATAAAATAATTATAAATAAAATTAAGTGATTTATAATATAATTTAAAACACTTTTAATTTTATTTATAACTGTTTTATTATAAAACAGTTTTTCATGCTGACAAACATTGATGGCTATAACTGTTTAACAAAATCTTATTTTTAGCATTACTAAACATTGTCTTTTGGCATTTTAGTGTCATATTTTATTATTTTGCATCACTAGCTACTCATAAGATAGCAATAAGTTACATTAAAACAGCAGTAACAATCAGAAGAAGGTTCATCTTCTGATCAGAAGGTTTTCCTTTTGGCTCATATTATCTTAACTTTTCAGTAATTTGAGGCAAATCTTAGTATTCATTTATCTCAAAGTATTAAGATTAAGAAATATACTTGCTTACCAGAACCACAGAAAAACAACCTTAATTAGAAAAGTATTTTCGGACATAAATAATCCATCTTCAGTTTAACATAAAAATACATAATAAACCAACCATTAAAATTTAATATGTAGACTGAATAATTGAAAAATTATCTAGTATTTCAGATAATTCATTATTCCAAATTATATTTTTATTAGGATTAAAATTAGTTAAAACACTAAACAATGGATAAGGCAGACAAAGGCCATCATTTCCATGTATTGGAAGAGATTGATTCAAGAGCAGATTTACTTTCTGATGGTGTCAGGCTTGAGATTTTTTGGAATTTTTTTTATGATAATTAAGTAATGCTAAAAAGAAAAGAATCTAACAAACAGCAAAAGATATGAAAGACAACTTCATATTTAAATTCATTTCTATAAAAAACAGAAAATGACTATTCTGATTGTAAAAAATAACCATAGACTAAACATTTGAATAAAATAAACTCAAATTATTAATACACACTACTATATATCAATTCAAAATAAAATAGGTGACTAAAGTAGCAAACATTCAATTAATCTTAATATAAAACATAGATAAAGTCCAACATATAAACCAAGAAATATACTCACTTACTAGGACCACACTAAAACATAACATTGATTAGAAAAGTACTTTCAGATATAAAAGTCCATCTATGGTTCAGCATAAAAATATATAATATACTTTACTATACTATACTTTATTAGAAATAGAAAATTCATTATTTCAAGAAAAATAAATGACTATATAATTATAAACATATTATAGAACAAAAGAGTATATTATTAACAAGAAGAAAGAATAAATAAATGTGTATAGAATATTCAATTAAAAGCTTCCATTGTTCACTTAAAATTCTGTATCTCTAATATTAATAATGTTATCATTATTTTGTTTGCTGATATTAAAGTCTTTCTAAAAAAATCCATTGATATATAGTGTGAGATAAAATTAATAATTAGGTTCATATCATAGAATACTGTGATTCTCAAAGGCTTTTGGCATAAAACTGTATTCTACATGTTGCATCGAATGTCACTTTGTTGTTGTATCATCCTATTTTATAATTTCTTGCTTGTTTTACTGATTTATTTCATAATTTTATTGTCATTGGTGTCTCTAAGTGGGATTCTGTATACAGGTAGGCCTCAATTAGTGCGAATAATTGGTTCCGCAAATTTCTCGCACTATTCGAAGTATTAACACTATGTAAAATATGGTAATTGGTTCTTGCTTTGTGAGATTCCGGCCATTAGCCAACCTTCACGATGAATAACCACAATACTAACTTAACACTAACTGTTTAAGAAATATTTATTTTCATATTTTATATCGTTATTCATCATCTAAATTAATAACTTACCAGCTTTTGCTTGAATGTTCGCTTTACTAATCGGTATGCGCTTTTGGTTGCAGTCTTCAATCCATACAGCTAAAAGACGCTCCATTTCTATTACAAAACTTCTATTTCTTGTAGTTGTTTGCAAACCACAATAAGTCGATGCAATTTTACTTTTCTCCTGTATTTCGTTTGCATGTTTTATGATATTCCGTACGGTAGATTCAGGCATTTTGAGATCTCGTCCTATCTTAGAATTAGCGTGACCGCTTTTATGTCGCTCAATCACATCCATTTTTTGCTGTAGCGTAATCACTAACCTCTTCTTTTTTTCGTTTCCTGTTTTATCGTCAAAAGTGTTCTTCCTTTTATCCATTTCGATACTTTTTAAAAGAGAAAATTCTGTACTATACTGTATGTATACGATAGCAAAGCTAAATAATAGTACAGTAATGTTAAACAGTTAACGGCAAAAAGCCCATCTTTCTGATGTTTCATCCCTTCAAAGCCAAATGACTGTTCTTGGACTGCTCCTCGTCCTGTTTTACTAATTGAAAATTAATGGTAATTTGTTAATTGACATCATAAAAGGAGGCGGAGTTTTGTTAGTAAGACTGGTCTATGCTTACAACTCGCATTAATCGAATATCTGCTTGTACTAACTGAAAAACGGTATCAATTTTATAAGTCACACTAATCGAAATCGCATTATTTGAACTCTCAGTAATCGAGGCCTACCTGTATACCATTGATTTAAAAATGGTACTAGGTTCTTTATTATTGCAGAGAAGTATAAAAAATATTAAAATTCCATTGTTTTATAAACTTACGGTAATATTAAATTACCTAATAATAGTATTTCATAGTATTCTTAAGGGCCTGATGCTGTGAGAAGGACCAATGACAGATTATTTCTACCACTTGAATTATGTGAGTTGCTGTTGTTACTGAGTTCAAGTTCTTGATAAAATCTGTTCTTGATTTTAGTGGCAATCTTGTCAAAACTTCTACCATTGTATCCATGGGCTACATAAGCATATTTTAATATGTCTAGCTCTTTTTGAATATCAGAGAAATGGGTACATAATCAGTAAGCTTTCCAAATTAATGTAGAAATATAAGATTCTTTGTATCTAAGACAAATGATATATGATGATGAATTGATATGTTTGTTTGCAATAGATGCTTGTAGCATAAGAATCTTCTTCTTCATAAATGAAAAATAACAGTCTTTTAGACAGGAATAAGAAAAATTATAAACTGTCTAAAAAGCTGTTATTTTTCATTTATTAATTAGAAGACAATAGATCTTCAAGTAAGTTATCTTTTCATTCCCTTTTTATATGGAGGGTATGGTTCATCTGCTTTGTAAAAGAATCATTTTCTTTGTTCACCTATATGTCAAGAAAGTGAACTTTATGCTGATCCATTGGTTCATTCTTGATTTTTCAGACCATAGATTTCTATTGATTAGATCCTCATATTTATAGATTGCTTTTTTACTAGTCATAATGAGAAAGATAGATGCTTGTGTCAAAATACTATAAATAAGAAAGCCCAGTGTATTTTATGATATCATGAAACAAAATTGTCAGTAACAGTTCAGCAAAACTTCAAAATTGAGTATGGATGAGGTTCACCAAATGTTAAAAGTATCAAAAGTTGATATACAAAGTTTATAGAGACTGCCAATGTTTGTGACCTTAAAAGAAATGTTTGATAAAATGTGCAAACACCCTATGTTTGTATATAGAAAACTTTTTGTTTGATAAATATTTCAAATCGGAAAGACTCCTGTTCATCCTATATAAGCATTTAGGGGAATCCACGATCAAACACATCAAAATCTAACAAGTCAACATGTGTCTGACTTTATCATGTGAGTTTATATCTACAGTTATCCCTTGATTTATGTGGGGCAGATTTGTACTATATGACTGTGTGATTTCTGAGAAAATATACTATACAGTACAAACCTGCACAATGTGAAATTTGATTTATATGAAATAATAAGTGGTTCTGTTCTTGTACATAAAAATGATGTACAAAAAAATTAAATTGAAAATAAATTTTATTCGATATCAAAAAATTTACAAATATATCTATGAATGTAATCTTTGCTATATATCTAGATTTTTAATTGAAAGTCATTGCTTTTTTGTCACAATTTTGCTGAAATAAACTTACAATAGTATCTAGCATTTAGTTAAAATTTGTTTTCTTAGCAAAATATTGATTTTTTTTTTTATAAAGTTCTTTATGAAGAGCTAAATCTAATTATAAACTTCTGTGAACTTTTAAATTCCATTCTAAATTATAATTGATATCCAGAGCTTCTTTACCTTAACTTTTGAATTTTGAAAATGGTAAAAATAATAGATTATAATCTATCATCTGCAGTATATATCAATATCAATTGAATACAATTGGATTGTACTCTATCCTCTTCAAAAGATTAACAATTAAGTTAATTCACATGGTAATTAAATGTCAAAAGTTATTGATACCTAATATAAGATGTTGAATAAAGACTATTTCTTAAATTAGGAATTTATTTCATTTGTATAATTTGAAAAACATATGAAATACATTGACTTGACACTGTAAGATAGTGGCAATGTACTGTATATGTTACGGCCAATGCCCGAAGTCTAGCCAGTTTGTGAAGTGGCTGACCACTTCTAAATTTTGTCAAAGGCCAAAATATACAAGAATTTATGACTATTTTGGGCTTTGGCCATCCAATTCACGATGCGGCCAATTCGAGAATTGTCTAAGAAAAAGTAGCCAAAGTTGGAAGTTTTGCAGAGCTGATCATGCAGTTATGGGAGTTGATCATACCAATTATAACTTATGTTATCACCAGTATAAAAATCTTTAGTTTAGTCAAAGTAGGAAAAATTATTTTGAAAACAAAGAGAAAAGCTAATCAATATTCAAATAGTTTTATTTAAATTGAAAGATTAATGAAGTAAAAAAATGTCTTTCTAGTTGAAAAAACATGAGAGAAATATTTTTAGTGAATAGTTTAAAATATATTATGAAAGAAAATGATAAGAAAAAAATCACATGAAAGAAATGATGCTTAGAATACAATTTCTTATAAGAATTTACAAAGTTCTTTTCTTAATTTTAATCTCAAAAATAAAAGCCGAATAATTAAAGATGATATATAATTTGTAGCTACAAAAATGCACTTTATTATCAATATATTTAAATTAAATCAATATTTAAAATTTTACAAATTAATAACTGTCAAATTAGACGAATAAAGATATTAAAAACTCTGCTGAATTTTTGAGAATATTTGCTATATTTTTTAAACAAAAGATAAATTCACACTAAAAATTATATAAGTTATGGATAAAGTGATTATTACAGGCATTATTTATAATGCCCAGCTATTATGAATAATGACAAACAAAATTGGGCATTGTAATAAATTTCACGTCATTTATCATAATTTATCACTTTGACAGGTCAATATGAATATTACTATTATATGGTCAGGAAAAGTGATGATGATGATATCTTTTCGTCAGTATTAAAAGCAATAGGAGTTGGAAAGGAGTGATCATTTCTCTCCTTTAAGTTGATTTTTATGATTTTTATCATAATGTTGACAGAATTATAAAATTTTATTAATAATACATTTTGTTAACATTACAGGAATCCCTTGATTAGTGCGGGTTTGAATAATGCGATTTTGATTAGTGTGCAAAAAAGTTTGAGACTATCCCTTAATATATTCGGTGCCAAATTTGATTAGTACAATTCAACAAGTGTGATATTTTTATTTTTTTTCTTCAAACTCTCTGAAGCATTAGCAACTGAATCTTGGGGATTGTAGTCTATATGATTAGAGCACTGCAATAAATTTATTTTATTTATTTAATTCTGTTAATATTATGACTTTTATTATCTAATTGTTATATATTAAGTTCATTCGTAATTTTATTTATTAATAAATTTAATGTGAATGGCAACCACTTAATAATAGCCATTACAATATTATATAGCCAGCCTTACCCTCAGTTCCTCTCCAGTACTTGATGTCTACAGACATGCAATTATTTTCTACAAAATTTATGCAATTTTGTAAAAAAATAATTTTTTTTTTGTGAGAAATAAATTTTAATTCTTACTATAAATTTTTAAATACCTATACATATTCCTCAATGATTTAAATTACATGTAATGCAATATAGATATGTTTTGAGAGAGAAAAAAAAATATGTTTATAATTTTGATATTTTCCAGGATTCATTATAATTATTCTCATAATATTTTAGTTTGATTAGTGCAGTTTTGATAAATGCAGTATATTGCAAGGATTTATTAACCCCACTAATTAAGGGATTCCTGTAATTAAAACAGTTAATAATATTTATCTTTCAAATATATTCTAGTTTGTGAAATTTTCACAAATTATTTGTTATTTAAGCTATATACAAAGGAATTGCCAAAATAAACTTTTTTTAATAATTATTCTATTATTAGTGTCTATTGATTTATTAAAGATTTTTATACAATTAATCATATGTAGATATAATAAAGCATTGCTTATCCGGAATAATTGTTACCAGAGTGTCTGGATAATCTATGTTTTACTATAATATTAACTTTTTTAAATTTATTACAATGCCCAATTTCATTTATCATTACTCATAATAGTGGCATTATAAATAATGCCCATATTAATCACTTTGCCCATAACATATATAATGCTGAAAACATTTATATTTATTATAATAAAATATTAAAAATTTACTGTCTTTGCTAGAATTGTTCATAAATATGATATTTTTATTTTATGGGAAAATACAAAAAATAAATCTGTAATATATTATGATAAATTGGTTACAGAAATCTTACAAAAAAGACATCTATACCCTTTTTACATCTGAGAGAATCCCATTCATTTTAGTGGGAGAGTAAGTTCTAAACAAGGACAATTCTACAGTCTTGCATCAGTATTGCAAGACCAACATATGACTTGACAGATAATCCCATTTTTGGTGGTGAATAAGGAAAAATTTGCACAAATGCACTCCGCTACTTAGCTCTGCAAAACTTCTAGCTTTGGCCACTTTTTCTTGAACAATTTTCAAATTGGCCATTGATGGTCGGCCAAAGCTTGAAATACTCATAAATTCTAGTATATTTCGGGCTTTGACAAATGACTTGGCCAAATCTAGAAGTGGCCAGCCACTTCATGAATTGATAGACATTGGGCATTGGCTGTAACATATACATGCCAATTGTATTTTATACTATGTGTATTCTTTGACATTTGTGTCAGCAAAAAACATTTCATTTAAAAACAAACTTATTTTTTAATAATTGAAAAATTGTGCAGTAACAAAACCTACCAAGCATTCTAAACTTCTGGTAGTAAATACCTGATTTCACAAATATTGAAATTGTGCAAGTCAAGGGATGACTATACTTAATTAACCCCAATAAGAAGCATTATTTTTTTCTAGTTCAATATATTGTTGATTAATTACTATATAATTTATTTGAAATATAAAATTGATAAATATATTAATAATTTAATTGATATAATATTGGGCCATTATCTCAAAATTCACTCTTTTGATTACACATCAGGACAGATTTTTATTTTCAATAATTAATCTGAATTATAATTAAAGATAAAAACTGTATGATTAATTATATGAAAACTTTTTAGTCTAAAATTGATTATTAAATTTTAATTTATAGAAATAATCTGACTTATATAAGATATGTTCTTGACAACATTGTATAAGTTAACATAATTATTATGGTAAAATTAAAACATAATACATTTTATATATAGAACCTATCTAAAAGAGAGGAGATATACAGCTGTTTTCAGGTTACCAATCATCAAACCAAGCATTTGTTTTATTACAAATACTTAATTTGAGGACAACTTATGTACAAATAACTTATTATAAATATCAATAAATAATTCTACTTATTTATATAATTTCTTACTAAATATTACTCAATAATTCTACTGTTAGGCAGTGTAATCTTTAACAAATATTTATTATTGCTAATTTATAACTACACTTCATAATTGTAATGACAATCACAGAGTATTATAAAAATTATAAATATAAAAACTTATAAACTATCTGTTTAGACAATGTACCTAGAAATGCATTTTGGCTGTATGTCCTCTTTAGTCTAGTCTTTACCATGCCCACTACAAAAATTAATGCATACATTACAAATAAATAATAAGTTATTTATACATAAGTTTTATTCATAACTTGGAAATCATTACTGAAATCACATCATATACTATATTTTGTAATATATTTCATAATTGGACCTATTAGAAATTTTTATTTCAGAAATTTGTTGAATGCAAAGTTCTGATTATAAATTGAGGATGTTTTGGTGTAATCTTTGTCATCTTGAAATACTGCTGTAATATGTTAAGTAATTTATTTTTATATTTGTTGTTAGAGCATTCTGCTATCTTAATATTTAAAATTTTTGAAATTTCATGAAAATTTGAAAATGAAATGGCACATTTGTAACTAGAATGTTCATAACTCAAGAAGTAGCTTGTAATTTTTATAATATAATGCATTGGTAAAAGTTACATCAAAAGATAAAAATTCTTAGCTGTACTTTAGTAAAGTTCATCGAAGCAATCTATTTGGATAACCAAAAATTTTTTTTTGAAATAAACAATACATCTGTATTGAGAATGTTTGTAGTTTATTTAATATTTTAAATTTACAGTAAGAGTACTTACTATATTAATTAATTTAAAAAGTTTCTTTCTTAATTTGTAAAGTGTCCATTTGCAAAATATCAGACAATTTACTTAAATCAAATATTACAGGACATTAAAATTTTAGGCCATTTCTTATGATATTAACCAAGTTAAATATTTAATTTTCACAAGTTGGCAATTTTTCTGGAATTTTGTAAATTAAATATATTTGGAAAAATACAGTCGATTCTGCTTAATTGGGCTACTGGTTAATTGGAACAGCTGCTTTATTGGGCCAAATCTCAAAGATCAGAAATCAAACTAATAAACTAATACATAATTTAAATGCTTAATTGTGACAGTAGCAGAAAAGGAATTTAGCAATTTTTGACATGTTTAGGGATTTTTCAAAAGTATTATTTAGCAACACTAGCTTGATGTGAATCAATTATCTATTGTCATGCATCTGACAAGTATGTGTGTGCTTAAGAGTCTACCGTTACTATATACTGTACCTAGCGATATTCATTTACAGTGATGATTTTATTTAAAATTTTTAAATCTGCCAAGATGCCAAGAAATAATTTTATATTTTCAAATAAAATTGCTTTGCTGGATAAAATTAAAAGTCAGCCATTTATTATAAGCCATTGTAGATTTGCTGATATAACTGGTGTACTAAAATCTACCATAGTGTGTTTCCTACAACAAGAAAATCAACTGCTTGAGGAGTGGACATTACAGAAAGAAATTCTAACAACATCCAAAAGAAAATGTGATGGAAAGGATCCAGAAGTTGAAGAAGCATTACATCAATGGTTTTCTATAGTTAGTAGGCGAGCTATGAATATCAATAGCCCAGTGTTGAAGGCAAAGTCAGAGGAGATCACTAAAAAGCTAATAATTAGGTACCTATTTTAATAAAGCATTAAAATAGGTACCAAATTATTAGCTTTTTACTTATTTATTTACCTATGTATTACATATTTTATTTTAGAATTTATTATTAGTTCATTTAATTGGGGCCACCCAAAATGGATTAGTCCCAATATATCCCAATTAAGCGGAATTGACTGTATACCAAATATTTGATTTGATACTCTCTCTTGAAAAATACTTTAATTTTGTAAAAATAAAATAGTTTATATTTCTCTCTAAAACCTATGATTATTTATTTGTATATATATAAAAAATTTTGAAAAATTGGTATTGTATATTATATAGTAAATAATTAATTTTTTATATTTATTTTAATAATTAGATTATTCTATATAAATATCAACAATGCTGATAGTTTTATTTTTTTTTTTAGAACAGGTGTCAATTCTGTTGGATGCCGTTGACATAATCTGTAATGGCAGAAGGGATTAACAGTACAACTAATTTAGCATTTAGTAGATTACATCATTTCTTATATCTTGGTACAGAAGGAAACTGTTATAGTTCAAAAAAATCTGTTTTCTCTTTAGATAGCATACATAGTATTGAATCTCTGATTGCTGATGGTAAAGGTAAAGATGTTGTTCGAGAAATTGTCAGATTTAGTTCTGAAGGATTATCTGTCTGTCCAGATGCTATTTTATATGCTCTAGCTGTTTGTGCTCATTCTCAAAACAATGAAATCAAGTCTTCTGCATTCAAAGCTATAGATAAAGTATGCTCCACATCTGTAGAGTTCTTTGCTTTTAACCGTTTTTTAAATGAAGTAAGCAAACCTGCAAAAGCATGGGGACGAGCTCGTCGTAGGGCTATTAGTTCTTGGTATAATTCTAAATCTCCAAAAATACAGGCATGTGAAGTAACCAAAATTATTCAACGTCATCGATGGACACATTTAGATTTATTCAGATTATCTCATCATGAACCTGTTGACAAAGGTAATATTAGAAACATAGATTAATATAATTTATCTCTATGTTGAAATTACAAATATCACTGCATTCACAAGTCTAAATGATCAACAAGTTGCAGCTAGAGGGTTAACTTAATGTAGTATCATTTTTAATGATAGAACCTTACTAAATTTTATGAAAATGTACTAATTAGTTCAAAAGCTATTAGTGGAGGGACACAGACAGACAAATGGTCATCTCATCAGCTTCCTTTTCCTTTGGAAATGTAAGCTAATAAAAATAAGAGATAGATGATTATATGAAAAATAATTGATTTGTAAGTTGTCACTAGAAAATGAATTCAAAACCATCATTTTCTATTAAGGATAAGAAGAAAGAAACTTTTTAATAGAACAGGAACATCAGACTTTTATTTGCAAATGTTATACAGTTAAATGTAGATATACTTTTCAAATGTTTTTATTTCCATCTTTCCCTATTTGGACACTACCTTATTTGAATTTCCATCTGTCTATTAAAAAATTTCTTTTTTTCTTGTCCCTATTGGAAACTGATGTTTTGAGTTAATCTTCTAGTGACAACTTATCTATTTAAATAGCAATTTCCACAATCATTTCTTGTTAACTTGTGTTTATTATAATAATTTAAGGTATAGAGCAAAGCTCTCATTTTCCTTTTTCATAGATTTTGTAGTAAAATTGAAAAATTTCTCATATGCAGATTTGGATAAATTGCATGAATTTGTTATTTATTTATTTCTTTTATATGATAAATTATTAATTTGTATTTTGTGAAAAATGAGAAAGAAAATAATAAATTACAATTAAAATTTGGAGAATGTGAGTTTCGCATCAAACACCTGTGGATAATATTTGTTTTGATACACACATCATTTATATTAGCTATATAATACTGATTATACTAAGTGGCCGTGAATCAGAACAGAAAAAATAATAAAAAATGAACATTATAAGAGAAAATAAGTAATAATTACAAAGTAAATCTTCAAGGATAATAATCATAAACCTAATACTTGCTAAATAAATCCTTGATGCTTATAATGGAAATTTTAATTTGAAATAAATTTTGACTAATGTTAGTGCCATCTCAGAATTAACAAATAAAGTAATAATTGGTGTCACTTATATTTTAATTATTAACAACATTTATTTATTAACCTGAGATGTTGGTAACATTAGTCAAAATTTACTTCAAATTATTAAAATTTCTGTTTAAACATCCAGGATTTGTTTGGCAAGTATTAGGTTTATTTGAAAATAAGTAATACAGTCTAAAATAATGTTCCCAGATAAGCACTTCTTGCGGCTAAGATTACTTTATTATAGAGTAACAAATGTTTTAACACTAGGTCGTCATCAGGTTAAATACAGATTTAGAATAAATTTGAAATTTAACAGCATAAAATAAAATAATGTGGATTGCTATGGTTACAAGTTCAAAAGATCAGTAACAAAAACAATACTAAAAATTGCAAAGTATTTAGGTATCTAGGAAATAAAAAATTAAAATTAAAAATAAACACGAAATAATAATAGTGTATATAAAAAATGTCTTTAGGTTATTATTAATATAAGATTAGATAAGGTTATTATTCCTAGTCTACAGAGGAGTGTATTCCTTGTTTGTATGTTGTTTCAGTTGCACAGGCCCATGTCTGAAGTAGTTCTACAGCTGGTCTATAGTTCAATATTCTTTCAGTTTTTCATCTGTGCATGATTTCTAAGGTTTCTGTGGTCTAAGCCTGCCTTGATGCATTAATGGGTTTTATAATCCTTGCATCATCCCATCATATTTTAAAAACATTATTATATGATTATATCAATAATGCAATAGATAATTTTCTCTTCTTAATATCCTGCTTATGATCCTCGATTCTTTAGGAGAGGGTTATCTTAGTTACCTCTATATATAATACCCCTTGTTGGTCTTTCATATTCTCTATTGGAATCTTATATACACCTTGCTTCCAAATGTCTTAAAGGATCTTTCTCATTTCTTAAGACGTTAAAGATAGTTGGCCCTCTTTATATTGTTAACTTGTTGTTCTGCTTTTTTTGCTATCTTATTTATTATTATTAAGATTCAAAATACACTGCTCCATATTCAAACAATATCAAAAACAAGTGCAAAGACTTATCCTGCTCTTTGTGTTCATTTTTGATATTTATTTATTATATTAAATTTTTTTAGAATATAATGGTATAGGTAGGTATCCTTCTTGTTGTGCAGTAGGGGGATGTATGCTCATGTGATTTGTACTTATTAAGATTTTCCCATACTGAGTTTAGTATACTTCATAAAAATGACCTTTCATACTTATGCTCCATTCCTATATTCATAATATATTTATATTCCTGATTCATATCCATTGGTTTTGTAGATATGTGATTACTCTTCTATAGAAGTACCTAAATGATGCCTTCTTGTAACTGATTGGGTCCTGGGACCAGTTCAGTATAATGACTGGTTTATATGATGATTTCTTATATCCACTCGTTTTAAAATTCCCATTACTTATATTTATTTTTAGGTTCAAATAACAAATTGTAATCTTCATTCATCTAAGGGATTTAAGCGATTCCAATGATTCTAAACAAGCCAAACTTCCCCCAGTGGTTATTTTTTATTTTTTTTGCGAATGCCCATCCAGCAGATTTTAATCCATACAATATTGTCTTACTAAAGATCAAAGCAATTCTCATTACTGTATTATGTACTATAGATATGATACAGCCATTGAAAATTAGAATCGATCAGCTAAGTCTTGGATTATCCTGAAAATTTTGGATATTAATATTTAATTCCGAATTTCTAAATTTTTGATGATTATAAAAAATTATAACATGATTACAAATTATTCCCTTGGATAGATTTCCATAACAATACAAAACCATAATTAATATTATGAAGTCGGCCGGATGGCTGAATGGTAAAGCTGTGGCTTACCACCCTGGAGGATCCGGGTTCAAATCCGAGTCCCATACCTCCAGTTTTTCAGGAAGGGTCCGGGTCAGGGCCCAGTCCGTTGAATTCCATCCTTCAATCATCCGGTTGATTCCATCATGAGTGTTGGCCAGCCTGTGATGGACTGTATAAATGGCCGCCGTGAGATACAGTATATCCCTCATACGATATGGCGGCTTAACAGAGCCGGCCATAGGGTAGTCGGCGCCCTGCTGCAAAGTTCTTTTATAGCGCCCGTTATATTTTTTTAAAGGTTAGGTTAGGTTAATTAGTTTACGCTGCCATATCCTCATGGAATATACTGTATCTGGCGGCGGCCACTTGTAGAGCCCATCACAGGCTGGCCAACACCCCTGTATCTGGCGGCGGACACTTGTAGAGCCTATCACAGGCTGGCCAACACCCGTAATGAGGTCAACCGGATGGTTGAAGGATGGGGTTCAACGGGCCAGGCCCGGACCCCTCCTGAAAAACTGGAGGTGTGGGACCCGGATTTGAACCCGGATCCTCCAGGGTGGTAAGCCAAAGCTTTACCACGCGGCCATCCGGCCGACATTTTTTTTTTTTTAAGAAAATAGTGGTTAAATAATCGTGTAAGGCTCCCCCAAACGGTGTTGCCCTGATGCTGTGCATCACTTGCATCGTGTCTTGGGCCGGCTCTGCGGCTTAATCAACCTAACATAACTTATTACGAAAAAGATTCAAATAAGAAAATCATGAAAATATTAACACAATATAGTAAATATTAAATAAAAACATTTGTTTTCTTATTTAGGTAATAAAATCAATCTTTACAAGAAATTTTTCATTTTCACATTGAGCTAGAAATTGCACTGGAAACACATTATCCACAGAAATAAAACTTATATAGTGCTATTTAAAAAATAATAAATACCTGTACTTAAAATAATATAAATCATAATAAATAATTATAAAAATTATATTGTAGAATTTAAGATTTTTTTTTTAATACTGTAATTATTATATGTCAAAAAAATCTGATTAAATGATTATAATATACTTCTTAAATATATACTGTGCACATCTCTCATCTTTCAATGTTAATAATAGATTAGCATGAATCGTTTTCGAAAACTGTAAATATAAAACCTTGGAAAAACTGAGAATAACCGGATTTAATGAATTATTTAAAATTGAAGAAAAAATAAAAACTCCTTATTTGCACTTGTTTTTAAAAGACAAATAAAAGAATGGAAATATTTTTCAGGATATTTTGTCTGAATTATGAAATAATGAAACTAGTGTCAATAGTATATAATCGTATTAATTCGAAACAAAATTATAATTCCAAAATTTATCATATAATTAAACATTGTTAAATTAAATATAATTAGATTGTGCAAATTTATACTATAATTACCAAGAAAATGGTAGAAAATCTTGTCGCTATTCTTTCTTAAATACAAATCATAATATCGATAAATAGTATATTATTCATAAGATATCAATTTATTTTTAAGTTTTTTGAATATTAGAAGAAAATTTTCAGAAATATTTTTATTGTGGTCATGAGAAGTTACTGTGGCTACATTGATCTTTCTCTTGAATTGCAAAGTAGTGAAGCGTTTGCTTATCATTGAAGGACTTGCTTCAATTTCGGTTCCCCATCTGAAGAGTTTTCAGCAGGAGTATAACAAACATTTTTTGAAATTTATTGCTTTGAACCTTCCGATTGATCAATCATGGTGAGGTCATGGTAAGGATTGAAGTGGTTGCTGCCATGTATATTCCTTGTAAGATTTATTGATGCGATCAAACTAACTTTAATAAAAATTAAAGTTTATGATAAAAATTTATTATTTGTTTATTTTTTTCTATACGCAGAAATATTTAATTAATTAAAAAATGATTTAAGATTTATTTATTTGGATTAGTAAAAGTATAATTACTAATGTTAAGTTTACAATAACAACACTTTATTGATGGCTTCTTTTAATTATTGTAAATACGATATTATGTTTGCAAAATATAAGCACAATAAACAGGAATTTAATAAAGTGATATTCATCATTTTCTTAATCTCTGTTTACCACTTGTGGTATGAATTTGAAAATAGCTGGATTAGAATTTCATTGCTCGATTCTTGCTATAGCAGAAACAAAGGTTAAAGAAGACCTATTTTTATTTTCGGAGCAAAAAATATTTATTATTTTAATTTTTAGTTTTAATTCAAAATCGTTGATTTAATAGCAAAGAAAATCAAATGTTAATATAAATTAAAATATAATATTTGCGAAAATTTAAATATATCATAAATTCTCTGCAAATTTCAAAGTATAAGCAAAAGTATACAAATTGCATATTGATAATTATAAACACTAATAAAAAATTACTATAACTTCCAAATATACAAAATAATAGAATTCAAGAGGTATGGTAATGACAATAAACTAAGCATTGTTGTCACAGATTCTCTAATTACAAGAATCAGTATATCCTAAAATTTAGCCTCTATGATTTCCATTTCAAATAAATTATTATTAATTTGAAGTTTATATTAGAGAGAAGTATACAATAGAATATAGTCAAAGTCTGTATACAAAACGCTCCACTCCCTAAATACTTTTCGTAAATGTCATAATTTTCTGAAGAGCTGAGTTCAGTCCCTATTTCTATGCAAAATTTAAAATATTTTAAATTTTTTTTCTTCAAAATTCATTTATTCTGAATGATGAATAGTTGATAAGAGTTTAGATGCAATTAAAAATTCATTTAAAACTTTTTAATATTGATGAGCTTATACTTACTTGTTAGTTCATTAGATGAATGTTTCTAATTTTATATTGCTTTTCAAATATGAGAAATAAGAAGAATATCCATTAGTAATTGCATAGATCATTTTAATAATTGAAATTAAGAAACTGAGATGGAGAAGGATGAGAATGGCTCTTCAGGAGCCGAAACGTTTTTAATAACAACAACAACAACAACAACAACAAATAGAAAGCTTTGATATCATCCCTATAAAATAAATTTAGTCCGTGACTTTCCGCAAATGAACTAAGATATACTATTTAAAATAAATAACAACAACAACAACAACAAATAGAAAGCTTTGATATCATCCCTTAAAATAAATTTAGTCCGTGACTTTCCGCAAATGAACTAAGATATACTATTTAAAATAATAACGATCTGAAGATCTGTTAGGTAGAAAGAATAAGAAATTTCTTGTATGTTTTAATGGAATTTGATTGCAATCAATTAAAGCAAAATTGTTCATTCTTCCTTTTCTCCTCTTGATTTTTCTTCTAATGTAATTAGAGTAAATACTGTAAGATTTTAATATTTACAAAATCATATAAAATATTTTTAACTGAAATATAATTTCATTTAAGATATTTCTAAAAAGATCTTATTAATTTTTGAAAATAATCAATATTTTAATTTATGCATTCTCAAAACAAATAAATTCCCTTTAGTTAAAGATTACGCTCATAAAATGCGATTCAGTTCTTAGTCATTAGCATCCATCTTTTTTTATAGTTGAATTTTCAGCCCTTTTTATTTGAAGATATCTTATATAAATTTACGTATGCTTTTCTTCTTGTGCTTTGCTTATTTCTATCATTTAAACAGAATATATATAAAGTGTATCCGAAAGAACCAACCAAACTTCGGCAACAATCTCCAATTAACGAAATAATGAAAACAGTCTACATAAGAGCGTTTAATGTTCTTTCTTTTCTAGATTTTTTTCAAATTAACAAAAATATAGTGAAACAATTTAAAAGAAAATTGTCTTTCGAATTATTTTACCATGATAATCATTTTGTCTGTTAATTTTTGTAAAAATTGAGGACAGAAATCATTCTTAGTTCAATTTATATGAACTATTTTCATCCTTTTGGCTAATTCCACTTGAGAAAAGGATTCTAGGATTTCTTCCTGACTTGAAAAGACTTGAAGAGGACAAAACCCTGTTCTGAAATCTGGTCTGATTATTCGAATATATACTAAAGTGGTCTGATTTTTCTGTAATTTATTAGTATTTCAACGGATGGTCACTCAAACTCCCACACCGCTTCGTCCAATAAGCCCGCTAAGAATGAAATGCGTACTATCGTAGGTCACTTTTACCATCTTTCCCATCAAAAAATCCGGAGAAATGTTAGAATTTTCATCTCAAAATTATTGCAATTATCTTTTAAAGTAAATATTATTGATAGCAATGAGATCAGCCTAGAGAAACATAATATATAATGGATAATTTATAAAATACTTTGTCTTTGAGTCATTCTGTTTAGCCATATTAAATCACACGAGTAAAAATTGCATCTCATCCTGATCCATTGGAAAGATGTCAATTATTTTTTGGTCGTTAGATGCCATATCTAAATTTCTACATTTACGGTATTTTCATAGAATAAATGTGAAGATTATACTTCAGGACTTCGAGTCGAAATCTTAGTATGAGAAAGGTGAAGGAGGCATATATTGCTTCAAAGCTTCAAAGAAATATGGAATTCCATAAAGGGCATTTAGTAATGAATAATAGCACTCTTTAGAGAAATATCTTTATGTAAAAGTATATTTTTTATAGATGATTCTCAAAACACATTGGTTTGAAGTAATTAATATATATTTCTATATAAACTTAATCAATATAGTGTAAAAAAATTTCCAATTATTTTGGCGTAGATAGAATTTATGAGAATAGTCCAATAATTGTTATTATTACATGTTTCTTTCTTTCTATACATAAGTATAATTATAACCTTTACAATATTTGGTTTAAGAAGCATTTGTTATCTCTCTGTAGCAACTAAAAGATTTAATGAATGAGTAAAGATTTAATTTATGCTATATAAAATTTTGCAATAATCTTAATAAGATTTTAAATTATAATTTTATAAATATAAAGGACAAACTCATGCTTAAACGAAAGTTTTAAAATAGCTAACAAAAGATTACGAATATATTTTTATATAATGCATATCATCCCAAACCATACTGGCTAAACCTAAATATTTTTAAAAAATTTACATTTAGCCATTTCACCCCAAATAATCGGGTAAAATACCCGATTATTTGGGGTGAAATGGCTAAATGTAAATTTTTTAAAAATTATAAATCATGAAGGGATTGTTATTTCGATGCTTTTCGCTATGTCATATATGCAAAACCCTTATTAGTGTAAGTACTTGAAATATGAAACATAAACATTCAAATTTAATAGGAGTTTTAGGATCAAAAACAAAAAGTTGCTCATCTTCCCCGATTCACATATTTACAAATTACCATAAATTTAATCTTGAGATCCAAGTTTGACCGATAAAGTTTAGATTTCCAAAGAAATCAATTCTTATTTATTAGATTATTTCCAAATTTAAATTTTTTGTGAAGCTTTAATACGTCTCGAGTTTTTAAAATTATCTCTTGGGACTATAAAAAAATGCCGCAATCTATTAAATATTTGGATGAATTCTAGATGGAAGAACTGAAAACACATTTTACCCGATTATTTGGGGTGAAATGGCTAAATGTAAATTTTTTAAAAATTATAAATCATGAAGGGATTGTTATTTCGATGCTTTTCGCTATGTCATATATGCAAAACCCTTATTAGTGTAAGTACTTGAAATATGAAACATAAACATTCAAATTTAATAGGAGTTTTAGGATCAAAAACAAAAAGTTGCTCATCTTCCCCGATTCACATATTTACAAATTACCATAAATTTAATCTTGAGATCCAAGTTTGACCGATAAAGTTTAGATTTCCAAAGAAATCAATTCTTATTTATTAGATTATTTCCAAATTTAAATTTTTTGTGAAGCTTTAATACGTCTCGAGTTTTTAAAATTATCTCTTGGGACTATAAAAAAATGCCGCAATCTATTAAATATTTGGATGAATTCTAGATGGAAGAACTGAAAACATCTATTGAATTACTAAAATATAGGTAAAAAATTTGGTAATTATAATTTAGCAATTAGTCAATTGAGTATAATGAAAGTTTCATCACTCAAGGCAAACGTAGTACTGTATTTGTAATAACTTATATATTTTGAAACATAGTAGAAAAAATCAGTAAATCATTTTAAATCAAAAGAGTATTATAGACTTCTTAATAAGAATAATTTCTGTATTAATTATACACAGAATCTTTATATTTTTATATGAATGATAGCAAAATTGTTTGAAGAAAATGATACATCAATGAATAAAAAAAAACTATGCAAAATTATGGCAATTATCAATAACTTCTAAAGTATAAAATTTGAAAGTACAGTATTACAATATTTTCTTTGAATAGCTATAATAGTTTATACATCTGTGAATCACTTATTACATTTTAGCTTATTTCAAATATACACTATTTGTAAATAATTTAAATTAAGCTGTTGATGAAGAAAATGCAATATTACATAAGTTTATTTATTATTTATATGCATTTTATTAAACATTTTTAAGAGAAGTTTTAATTTTCTTAGCATTCTTAAAAATAATAACTTAAAAAAATTCTAATTTAAAATATCAAATAAAAAATTCAGAAAATTATTGAATAAGATAATTGATATTTTATAAGCTACATGTACTATAAATTCAAAAACTTAATTAAAATCATCAATGATTATTTTCTTAAGAAGTCGTAAATAATAAAAATTCATTCCGAAAATTTGCTTTTAAGAAAAAAGATCGAGATGAAAGAAAATAACCAGAATATGATCGAGTTCATTTCCTGAAAATTTCTTTGTATTATTACTGATGTCATATGAAAGTATTCATTTATAATTTCAAATTGAATTTTAGAATGCATCTCATACTCTTTAAATACAAAACTAAAAATTCCAACACTTGAATAAAATATAGGGCATAAACTGGAAACAAGAAATGCATTATTATATAATATAGCCATTTTAATATGTAATGATAATTAATCATTTTTTCGTTGATAATCATAAAAACTTGAGAATTTATCATTAAAAAATTACAATAAATATCATATAGATTAATGCATAAATATTAGAGTATTTTTTCAATAACCAGTTTAAAACTTACCAGGGAGTGCCAACCATGGCCCCCTCCGATTTTGCCGATTTTTTCATATTTTGTAGTTCAACCCTCCCAAAAACCATGGTGAAGTAATACGACGCACCTCTCTGATAAATTTTTTTTTATTCTTTTTTTTTATCGAAAATGAAGTGGAATATTGTATAATGTATTTTATTAATGAGAAGTTATTTGTTTTAATGTGGAAATGTTTAGAGGTTGATCGGAGAAACAATTTGGATTGTTATAACAAACTTATTTTCATGTTACAACAACGTACAACAAACGTACATGTTACATTATTCTTTATTTCTCTTTGGATTTCTTAAAGAATACAAGTGGCTTAAAATAGGTGCCCAATAATAAAAAATCAATACCTTCAAAATTACATTCTTTTAAACTTATTAAAATCTTAAAAAAAATTCCCTATAGCTTTTATTATTCTTCTTTTATTATATATAACTAGTTTTAAGAAAATATGATGTATAAATTTTAATGAAAGCAAAATAATTTATAACTTGTTTATAATCATAGTTTATTTCAATAAAATAAAATTCTATAATTAAAATTTCTTGAGAAAATATATAGTGTATAAGAAAATTCTCAGGATGATGATGATGACCCAGAGCTGTCTAGTTAAAATCTCAGGATGATGATGATAACGATCCAGAACTATCCAAATGTTTCTCAAGTTATGTGCAGCAACACACTAGTATGATGCGGAAAATGTAAATTCTTAAACTTATAATCTGTACTTTTGTGTGTTTACAAATGAATGCTTTTACAGATTCTATTTTAATTTCGTAAAATTTATATATATTCGTGAGCGACACTAAAAAGATTTAAAACAAGTAAAAGTTATGTTACAAAATATGACAAAATAGAAATAACCCCGTGTGTAAATATATAGCGGTGATTATAACATGCAGTAGATAGTATTCCACAAAATTTTGTCTTAAAAATGTGTCACAAAACGCGACGTTAAGATAAGATGGGTACAATTGTCGCCTTACCGAAGAACGGCGAAAGTGGCACAGATCTAAAGGGGGCATAAACATTCAAAAAATCCCTAGTGGACCAGGGTTCAAAGGTTAAAGGTTTACGAAATACAGAGGCGTATAGGTGGCATAGGTAGCGGAGCACGGGAACTGGACGCGTCGCGTCGCAGACGGCTGAGAGGCAAGGCACAATGTCAAACTGCATGCACTGTTTGCAACCAACGGAATTTTGCGGCTCTGTATCTCGTTAACTTTTGACCTTTGATCCCTGGTCCACTAGGGATTTTTTGGGATCCCTTTCAATCTGTACCACTTTCGCTGTGCTTCGGTAGGGCGATTTTATTGTATATTGTAGAGCAGGTTTTTGATTTGAAGTTTTGTTTTTAAGAAAACGTTCACGTTTATAATGTAATATACGTTTTTGTGGTAAGTTTATTTAATATTCCCCATTTTACACAACCTACGGTATTGACAATACCAATTCATTATATTTTTCCTTTACTGTTGTTGCTATTTTATTATTATTTTCTGAATATTCAGAAATAATTTAAATATTTTATTTTGTGAAAATCTCCATTTACTGAGAAACTGGTTAACCAGTTTTTCGATAGACAGCTATTTAAGTAAATAGGCATTTTAATTTAAAAAAAAATAATAATAATAATAACAACAGTTCTACGAAAAATAATAGCAAATTGTTATTGCTAACTCTTCAGTTTGACGAAATTGGAATGTTAGATAGATGATAATTGCAACTTTAAAGAAGAAGTTTTAAAGCTTTTTTCTTAAAAATTTAAGCTTCCAATCAAGAAACTTTCTTCATAGTTTTGTCTCATTTTATCCTAGAAAGTAGCTTGTGTAAAAGTATTTAAAAAAATATGTTTTTATAAAAAAAATAATCAGTTGAATCTAATAGCTATTTTACCCGTATTTATAAAATTATTAAAACTATTTTTATATCTCAAATTAAGAAGTTTTAGTGTGAAATCTATCCAAATAATTAAAATAAATCAGAATTATCATAATACTATACAAATTTTTGACTTAATGAAAAATAAGTTAGATCTATTCAAGATTTACATTTATATAAAGGTAAGAGAAATTATATTTAAATATATTGTTTAATTCTATGTTAGGGATTAAAATAATGATATTTTTATTTTTAATTCAAATTTTTTTTTTTTTTTACTATTAATGTCTAGCCATTCTTTCATATACACGTCAACAGATTACCATTCTTAAATCGAATTCCTTCTAAATATTTTTTTAAGGGATTAGAAAGTCAAAATTCAAAGGGGGCGCCATCAGGGATATAAGGAATGTTTTCAAAAACTTGAAAACTAAGTTCTTGTAAAGTTTCGTTAGTCATAGAGGAAACTACGGAGGAGACATTCATTGTCATATTATAAGATCTTTTTACTCAGCACTCCACTACTTTTTGTTCGAATATTTGATTTAAGCTTATCTCAGAGGAGGCCTCAATACAGTACAATGATTCATTCTTAAATCTCTCCCTTTAAAATCAAAAATTTATTGAACCAGAGGAATTTAAGAAACGATGGCTTTACTTATTGACAAATGGGATCTATTCTGCTGTTCAAAAGTTTTTAATAAATTTTTGATTTTTTTTTTGCTTATCATATATTCTTCGATGAGATTCGCATTGTTTATTATGAAGATGTAGCGACGTGCGTGAGTAAATTTCGAGCAAATAATTTTCTGAGATAACTAGATCGTATATCTTTTACTTTTACATAAAAACAGAAGAAAATATTTATTATTATTATATTTAATATGCAAAAATTCTCTTTACTTTTTAACAATTACGGATAATAATAATATATGTGCAAACGTAAAGCAATGAGGTTATATTATTCCAGCGATACAGAATCAAATTTCGTTCTCGTGTTTGTTATAGAAAAATGACATCAAATTTATTTTCTGTCAGGAATGAAAATAATCAAAGAAAAATGATAGAAGTAAACTTATTACGAATTCATATATTTATATATCTTCATGTTGAACATGAATAAAATTTTTCATTTTTTTTTTTTTTGGTATGTAGTTTTTAATTATAATTACTGAAATAATAATGCAACTAGGCAATAATTAATGCTACTTGAAGTAAACAAAAACTGATAGATGATGATATATCTCTATCATTCTTTGAATATGTAAACAAAATTTATAATTACGTGAGAAAAATTAAAATACGAATTTTTAAAATCATCATCCTGAGATTTTATCTAGACAGCTCTGGATCATCATCATCATTATCCTAAGATCTTAACTGGACAGCTCTGGATCATCATCATCATTCTGAGATTTTAACTGGACAGCTCCGGATCATCATCATCCTGAGAATTTAACTGGACAGCTCTGGATCATCATAAGCAGCAGCAGCATTTCTTATTTCGTCCACCGCTGGATATATTGATATATGCCTCCTTTTTTTGTTTCCAGATGTACTTATCTTGTGCAATCTGCATCCATTGGGAACCAATTATTTTTCTTGTTGTTTGTATTGCCTGTCATGATACCTTTTCTCTTGATTGGTTGCCACTCTGTAATTCTCTTTGTCCATCGGCTATCAGTATATCTCGCTACTTACTACTTAACTCCACTTACTACTTCTAACTGTTGCCAGTATGTCTTCTACTTTGGTTTGTTCTCTTACAGCTCTAGATGTCTGCCGTTATCATATTAATATTAAACTTGAATTAAACCCTATCATTACCAACTTGCTAAGTCGTAACGTGCCACATGCGATGTCGCATGTGTGATACGGGCCGTCACCAAAAGAAAAATAATTGATAAAAAATGTCAAATGACTACAATAATTTTGACATTCATTATATACACGCCCTTAAAGCCCTTAACTTTGTGTGAAAAGTTTCAAAGCTGTATGTTTCATGGAGGCGTTGACAGCTCCATTGCATCACTATAGACATTTTTTCTTTTAGTGCTCTTAGCTTATGTTTAAAGCACTATGGTTCGACCAATTTATTCTTCTGTTCTTTCGTTAATATTATTTATTTATCATTTCATCTTCTTCGGTTTTCTATCGAATTTTTGTTGCTTTGCTGTCTGATCATAATAAGTATAATAAAGATTTGTTGTAGAGAATATAATAAAAAAAATTTATTATTTATAGATTTCATCAAAAAAATAAATAAATTAATTAAATCGAACTGAACTTTAATTTTATATATATTGATATATAAAGTTCAACAATAATCCAGTATTGAACAAAATAAGAATAAGATTAAAAAGAAATTGAAAAATTCTATTTTAAAATATTAAATAGACTTTTGTATACAGGTGTATATGATTTTTTAATGATTTATTTTGATTAACTATCCCTAGAAAATAATTATTTTATAAAAATAGATGCTGCTTAATGTATTTAATCTTAGATAATGTTTGTTTTATTTGCACTTACTTAGGAAAGGCGTGATTTTAAGCACCCTCTTAATTTTCCATTTAGATTAGAGCTTAAAGGATCTTATTTCCTGGAAAATCGAGTGGAAAATAAAACTGTTAATTTTATATTTATCTTTTTTTCAATAAAATTTCTTCATTTTAATGTTAAAAAATTAAAAACATATTAATTTAGTAAAATGTATACTTATTATTATTTTTTATTTACAAATTGTCAGTCACAAGATCACAGTAGACTCGTGTACAACGTGGGAGCTACGTAACGCGTTATACGAGAACAGTACGAGATATACATTAGCAGACGATTTTATGCAAATTTAAACTTGTCTCTGAATGCGTTAGTTTCGAATATATTTTTTTGCGTGCAGAGTGTTAATTAACTTGTTTTAAAGAAGGTTTCTTTAAATAATGGAAAATACAAAACATAATACAGATAAATAAATTTTAAAAAATATTATATACAAGTAGAGCTTGTATAATACAGACTCCGAAAATGCGGTTTCGTATAAACCGACGAAAAAATTAAAGTTGCCATGGAAACGAAATAAAACATCGTTTGGTTTTTATTAAAATCAACGGCTAATATAAGTAACGTTAAAAAAATTTATCATTACGGGACTGTTTATAGCGTTGTATGAGTACCAATCGCAATTTTTTCGTCGCGTTATACGAATTCGTATTATAAGGGAGCGCGTTATACGGGAATTTACTGTATCGCATATCTGAATATAAAAAAAAGGTTTTAATCTGAAAACGTATTTATTTATGTTGCATTTAAATATAACAGGTAAATATGCATATATGTATATAAACAATATTTATATAGTAAGCTTATATGTAATTAAAATTTTTCTGAAAATATTTTTGGAAAAATTATTCCTTAATCCTCTGTTTTAATACCGCAATTCGATATATCAAAAAAATTAATGGATTTATTTATTATTTAAAATTTAATTAAAGAGAGTATTGTGCGTCTCTGGAGATTTATTCATTGGATATTTAGTAGATGAAGTTTTAATAAATTTCCGGTTTATTTTAGAATCTTGAAAAAGAAAAACAGATGTAGTATTAAAAAAACCACTTTAGCATTTTTTTTAATAATCAGATAACGCTTATTATCCAATCTGCAGTCGAGTTTCATTCGAAATATAATGACGTAGTCACAAAATGGCGATTTTTGAGGAAATATAAAAGCCGAAAAAGTAGAGGAAGGCATACAAATTACTTCGAATTGTCGAAAGATATGAGGTGAGTATGATAATTTAAATGTTAATAGTTAATGAAGAACGCTCTACCATGATATCTAGTTTTAATTAACACTATTTTAAGAGAATCGCATATTAAATATGTTTTGATCTTTATACATTTTAAGCGCTTGAAAAAAAAAAGGCATTGGAGTCATCCGCAGTTTTTAAGGATTAATCTTCGTTTCTAAAATATTGCGCTTTAATTTTTTATAATCTTATAAAAAAATAACTGTTTTTTTATACTAAATCAAATTTTTTGATTTCTTTATAACACATCGTGCACAGCTTATAATTTTCCTTAACTCTTTCCAGTCATTTACTATTAATTTCTTGATTTTATCTCTAAGCCAGGGCTGTCCAACCCGCGGGCTGCATGCGGCCTAGCGCTGTAATGAATGTGGCCCAACATAAAATCGTAAACTTGCTTAAAACATTTAGATTTTTATGTACTTAATGAAGTTTTTATTATTTAAATGCATTTCCTACTTCCATTTTCTAAAATATTTATCAGGGCCACATTTATACTTTTGAAGGCCCTAGGCTCAACATCATTATAAGGCCCCAAATTAACAAATCTATTTCAATTATGAATTTAATATTTAAAAATAAGTACTTTAACTTGCAATTATAACTGGGCTGTTTTTTATGTTGTTGTTTGTAAGGTTTTAAAATGTGCCCCGTAGAAAGTAAGGCCCCAGCTTGCGCCTTACTGTAAATTCGATCCTGTTTCTTATTTCAGTGATTAAAACTTCTTGACCCGCTCAATTAATTTAAAAAATTTTCTGAACGAGAAAAGAAATCAAAGATTGATATGCTACGACATTTTTGCTGATTTGTCATGGTGGATATAAGATATACATTATTTACTAGCGTTTTTACTTAACAACTATCGTTAGAATTATTATATTTTATCTGCGGCCCGAAATAATATTTTTTCCTTCAAATGTGGCCCAGGGAAGCCAAAATGTTGAACACATCTGCTTTAAACTGTTATAAAATTAGCATTTTTTATTTATTTTAGTTTATAATAATTTTTCATTAAATATGGAAGAGTATCGAAAATAATATTACTCCTTAGTTTTGGGCACTAATACAGTAAAGATAGACGATGCATAAATTGTATTTAGAGATATTTAATTCATTTAAATGGTCACTGAAATTTTTGATTGAAAATAAATAAATATGAAAGGTTCTAAGAAACAAAAAAATATTTTAAAAGTTTTATCAATATAATAAATTGGTTGTAAATTATGATTATGGCGTACAGCAACTGATGTGACGTCAGAGAAATAATTAATTATACATCAATTGTTAAATATTTCCTATTAATGTAATTTTTTTTTTTTTCAATTTAGAACAATGTGCAAGCTGTTAACTATGATGATGGCTACCGCATTTCTGGCGGTCGAATGTAACAAACTACCAAAGATTCTGATTGATTCCGAAGATAATCTTCAGATGGAAACACCAT
This sequence comes from Olivierus martensii, assembly GCA_000484575.1. Taxonomy (NCBI): domain Eukaryota; kingdom Metazoa; phylum Arthropoda; class Arachnida; order Scorpiones; family Buthidae; genus Olivierus; species Olivierus martensii. The sequence continues at coordinate 55,558 of AYEL01080780.1, forward strand.
TCAATGACCAAGCCAAGTTCTGGTTTGCAAGAAATTCTCTGAATCCTTTCATCTTCGATGCTTTCGATCGAATGATGAGTAAAAAACAAGATATTCGTTCCATCGATTCGAATACAAAAGAGCCTAAACGAGGAGGAAATAGGAAATTTCAAACACAAGGATGGCGTTAATTGTCATTTCACTATTTTAAATTATGATTTGGAAATGAAAAATAAAGAAAAGAAAAATCTTTGCGTGTATTACTGAAATAAAAATCTTCTATGGCATTTATTTCTTTTTCTAAGGTACGTACATATATATATAAGATTGTTATTGGAGTGTAATTGATACAGCAAAAGAATAATGTCGAATTTACAAGTAGAATCCGCACATCATGTAACATTCAATAGGCTCCTCCGTTAAGCTGCAACTCGACTGTAACCGTCCATTTATTCCATGAATTGTGACATCATCATTTTATCAGGATTGATTGCATCGTAATGAATCACGATAGATAATGCCATCAATTATAATAACGCTTTCTACGGCTTAATAGTGAATCAACAATATCAATTTGCTTAACTTTCGGATGTTTGTTTTAATTTTTATCGTTAATAATATTCGTCGTAAAAATACAGAAAACTACTTAGAAAATTCGTAATCAATCTTTATTTTCTTCGAGTTACTTCAGTATAAAAAATTCAATATTTATATACTCGATACAAAGTAAATTCTTTTGTTATACGGTTCATAAAAGCAGAATTAATATTTTATGACGTCTCACCATCTGTTGTTCAGAAGGTATAATTAACAGCTGTATAATTTCGATCGTATTCTCTTATGACGACGTTAAATTAACGATAATTACTTTTCGATTTTAATTTCTCCCACTGAAAAATTAATGCTAAATCTTCTTAACTACAAAACCGCACATAAAACGAATCTTTATCGATTAATTTAGTTATGTTACACACAATGTTATTCTTTCGAAACGTTTCTTTTATGACAGTGATGGGTGTTAGAAAATGATGCCTGACATAAGTATCATTACTCTTTCACCTATCTATCCCATTCAGTATTTCCATTGTTGTTATTCCTTCTTGAAGTGCTGCACTCTTATGACAAAATGGTTAGTACTCAAAAGAAGACTGTAGTATATATACGTCTAGGAGTAACGATAGCTAACCACAATCAATCCTTTTTATTGATGGTTGGTTATTTATCATCCTCGACGTTTATCATAAAGTACTCTTCACCTCATCAAACCTTTAACTTATATCAAAAGCAATTAATAACACCTGCTGTATATATATTCTCCATTACATTATTAACAGTTAATTTTCGAGATGAAACTTATTTTTTTTTTTTTAACAAGAATTCTAAAATGCGATTCAAGTAAGAGAGACATGTAATTTTTATTCTTTAGTATGGTTTGGAAGTGATAAGTGACTTATTTTTCTGTCTGGAATGAATGGACACATGATTGATTGGAGGATGGTGTGACAACAGGAGTTTTGTTTATGATAGCTACAGATAAATGTTCCATGTTGATGAGACAAAATGATGGTTATCTTTTCCATTCACACTGCTAACCAGTCATTATTTGATCCAGTTGTAAAAACTAATTTTGTCCACAGTGTGTAATAGGGTAGATTCCACATACTTTTTTTTTGTAAATAAAAGAAACTTTTGCGGTTTTTTTTAAGCGTGAGTGAATGAGAAATGGAGACTGTTCGACATGTAAATCTGTTTTTCGTCTCAGATGTCGAGAGATTAATGTGGCATCGGACGAATCCTGCCAGTTTAAAATTTCATAGAAAGAATTTTGTCACTTCGGAATTACGTCTTAATTATAATCATTCTTCTCATCACATTTCTTTATCATAATTAATGAGAAAAATAATTTTCAGTCTTATATCTTTTACCACGCTTAAAATTGTTTTTACATCTTTAACTCTTTAAAGCTAGCCAATCACCATCGAGTAAACAAAGCGTTACGATGCGTCGCGTTGTCAAGACGCGTCGCTCTCTTATTTACTATCGCGTAATAAAAAGGCGCGCGACGCGTCTTGGCAACGCGACGCATCGTGTACTCGATGATGATTAGCTAGCTTTAAAGTGTAAACTAACATCAAATATAATATTTTTATTGACGTAAACGTAGAGCTAAATATGCTAACCAGGCAAAGGACGCATCGTGTACTCGATGATAATTAGCTAGCTTTAAAGTGTAAACTAATATCAAATATAATATTTTTATTGACGTAAACGTAGAGCTAAATATGCTAACCAGGCAAAGATCCAGAACTTTTTTTTTTTTAAATTGTTTCGTGTTTCAAAACAAGTTATGCAATATGCGAGATATAATTCTCGGAATCATGCTACTAATCAATTAATTATAAATTATATCACGATATCACTAAATTAATTACATATTAATTAAAAATTACACAGCAAAACAATCATTAGAAAGTACTTACGACTGAAATCGCAAATAGAAATTTAATTAAGAAATGCACGTAATTAAAATAAAAAAATGCTCTGATCTTAATTGATCATCTTAAATGGTTAGAGGAAAAAATTGTTATCACAATATTAAGACAATGCAGAAAATGTAGTTAGATAGAGAATGAAACATTTTTAGTATTTTAGGCGAGCAACATCTTATAAAGTGCAAACGTTCTAGTGTGAATTCTTATCAAACGACGGCTGGGACTCTCGTAAAAAGTCAATAATCAAACATTGGTCGTTTTATGCCGAAATCTGCACATTTCTTTCTTCACTTCATGCGCAACTAATAACAATAAAATAGCTATAACCATGAAGTTCTGTTAGCAGGAAAAAAAGTTACCTAATTCCATTCATCAACTTTTCTCTTTCGAATTTAAAAAAAAAATTTTTCTTATAGAAAGGAATTATAGTCATAAAATAAAGAATTCATCTTTCCAATAAAAATATGGAAAATTATATATAAAGCTACAGTTTATGTTCTTTGTTATCCAATTTTCGTTTTGAAAACTTTTCCAAATTATTAATTATTTAAATGAATAAAATTATAAAAATAATAGGATTTCTTGCATACAAATTAGATTATTATTACAGTAATACCCCGGAGTTACGTAATAGGTGGGAGCGGGAAGCATAACGTAAGTCGGAAATTACGTAAATCGGGTCTACAGATTCCGAAATCTTATTTCAGGTACATACATTTTAGGTTCTTAACTGGCTCTTTATTACTAAGAAAACACAAAATTATAAAAGTTTAAAGTACAGTAATACCTCGGATACATGATACAGTATACATACAGAATAATATACTGTACTCTGTTTCCCGTGTATAAGGGTACAGTATTACTAGGAAAACACAAAATTATAAAAGTTTAAAGTACAGTAATACCTCGGATACAGGATACAGTATACATACGGAATAGTATACTGTACCCTGTTTCCCATGTATAAGGATACAGTATTACTAAGAAAACACAAAATTATAAAAATTTATAATATGTAGCTGTAATTAAAGACTCTTAATCAACAAATCAGCAAATGAAATATGTACGGTATAACAAAATACTGTACCTGTACCACATTTAAAAAGTTCGTACCGATCGACTCGTGTGACGCGTCCATACAAGCTCGTCACCATTAACGCGTCGCGTGTCGTGTGGGTATAGGAGTGGGCGAGGGGACAGGATGAGAAGTTAAGTATCTCAGAATTTACGTAAATCGGGGTATTACTGAATGTAGTTGTAATTAAAGACTCTTAAACAACAAATCAGCAAATGAAATATGCACATACATGTACGTGCACTATGTAATTTGTGAAACAAACAAGTGGGCGAGGGGGCATGATGAGAAGTTAAGTATTTCCGAATCTACGTAAATCGAGGTATTACTGTATTATTATTCTATTTCAGTACTTATTATAATATGTGGTGGCAAATTCCCAACTTTCATAAATATTTACCTAAGTGTCAATTTAGAAAGTGCATAATGATCGTTTAACAAACTTAAAATATGTAATCATAAGTTTTCCATAGAAAAACAGCAAAGTATATAATGGAGGTTGTTTATTAACGAGTACTTTAATAATTTAAACCAGAAAGTTTGGTATAAGCTAATTTGGAACAGGAAAGAAGCCCCTCGAGAATGGATCAGAAACTCAATTGCACTCTTTGACACTTATATCCTCCAGCTTCAGAATTTGAAGATGAAAATAGGCCAGAGGCTTTACGTGTCTCATTATCATTGTAAAAGTTGTATCTTATTAATTCTACTAGGAGATCAAGTTATTCCTTAAGGTCACCATCCTAAGTGATTAACAGAAATCTTCAGAATTTATAACGCTACTTTCGTAATAATTAAAATTAGATAAAGATCTAAAAACACGTTTTTTCCCCCAGAAAATCTGATTAATTATCGGAAATACTGTCATTAATTAAAAATAAAATTAATTTTTCGAGAAAAGACACTGCTTTTGTGTAATTTTTTTTTTCTCATATTTTCTCTTTTGGATGTTTAAAATCTCCGATATTAATGACTATTTGAGGAAAAAAAAACACGTTTCCAAAATATTCTTTTGTAAATATGATAGATCATCTTCTCCATTTGCATATTCAATCGATTCATAGAAGAGTACTTTTTCCTTTGCTCTTAAGAACATTTTAATGATGGATTTAAGTTAGATAAATGAAAAGAAATGGAAGAATTATTATTAGATCAATCATCCGCTTCCATGAAGAAGAAGGAAAAAAAAAAAGGATTATGGATATATCATTATATACAATAAGTTAAATTAGAGTCATGCTTATTCTAGATGCCATTAAATCAATTTGTTTTTAAACCGATTTATATGAAAATACAGTAAATAATTGTTACGTAATAAAGATCACAAATTTTACGTTTTCTGCTCTCGTTTTTACCGCGCGTTTAAGCGTGACAATTATTGTCAGTCACAACTTGTCAGGAAAAGTCTTTGAACAGATCTGATGGATCGTTTCCTGTAGGCTCATAATAAAAAAAAATGAGGCGAAAGTCAGGAATGAAACGACTAGCAATGTTTGTCTTATAATAGTAACCTATATAACAGCAAATTTTCTAACGGATTATTAAAAAATATGCTGTTACTCTCATTTATCTTTAATTATCTTACTGATTATTGTGTTTTATGTTCTGAAGTGCAATAATCAGGGCCTTTCAGAGAAAATGCCAGGATAAACTAATATTTTTGAGGCCTTTCAAAATTAAAAATGAAACTATGGACAAGAAAATAAAAACAATGATATTTAATATTTATTTATTTATTTCACAGAAACTTAAATTTAAATTTGAAAAAATACAGTGTAAAAAGCTTCTAAAATCGTGAAAATTGAGGTTCCTAAAATCGTGAGGCCCGTAACAGACTCCTCTCTGATAGGCATTGGCAATAATCACTTCTGAATTATTAGATAATTAAATTATTAATCATAAATACCCTAATTTTCATTTTGGAGATGATAATTTTCATCAATAATAAAAAAAAAGGAAAAATTATTTTATAAATAATTTTAAAGATAATTTTTGTTTTCTTCCTTTTCTTGTTATATTATTGATGAAAGTCGTTATGGCAGAAATGAAGATTAGCCTATTTATGACTCATGACTATCCAATTTTATTCTTTCTTTATGGTGATTATTTAATTATTGAAGACATTTAGAGGCTCAGAACAGTTTCTAATATCGAAACATTATCATTACTGCCACAAATTCCCTTTTTTTTAAGCGTGTGTCCGTCTAAAGATTTGCATATTTATTATATTATTTCATTTTAAAATAAAATAATAAAAATATTTATACAAAAAATAATAATAATAATTTTTTTGTTGCTAAAGCAGAAAAGTTATTTGGATATCTTTATGTAGCATAATAGCCCAAAACCCTAATAGTATAGATAGCATAAATGTGGAAATAGTATTTGTCTCGATCTCTTTTTTTCCCTTCTAAGATGTTCTTATCTTCTTTCACAGAAATCTGATATCATGTAAGTTAAGCCATCAACACAATAACTTTATTCTTTGCTTTGATTCTCTTCCATCTTTCTTATTTTTTCCAGAAGCAATTTTACAAAAATGACGAAAAAATATTCTTTTCCTCCTCCCAGTAAAAAATTTTTTTTATAAATATTACCAGAGCAAACATTTATCGACGACGATTTAAAAAAATAAAATAAAAAAAAAAAAAGATGGAGCGTTAGAAAAACACGAAAATTTCATCTTTACATTTTTCTGTTTACATTCTGCGTCACTATATTTACACTATAATTGTAAACATCAACATGTTTTACAGAAATATTACCGACGTTAACGAAAATGACAATTCAACACAGAATTTTCTATTTCCGCTCCTAATTTATCGATTTTTCTTTCTACACGTTTCATTGGTTGACTTCGAGTCTGACCGTTTCGAACGTATAACGTCATTGGTCCGATACGTTTCACGCTTAATATTCAGGTCGTCGTACCGTTCGCCATTGTCAGTATAGAAGAAGCGATCGGAAGAAGGAGATGGCCCTGTATGATTTATAACCCGATTAAATAGAATATAAATCTGCAATCCGGCAGTTATATAGTATTAATAATGGCAATTTGCACCAGATAGACAGTGAGAGAATACGTCTTAAAGATAAAATGGGCCAAAAGGAAAGAACTCGGCACGCTCTGTTTGCTATAACTCTATTGGTTCTATTAGCAGGTAACATTATTATTTTTTTTGCTTTTTACTCTTAAATGTTTATAACGGTCTTTCGACGCTTCTGATAAATGGTTTGCCATGATAACAGAGTCCACATGCGATGAGTCATCTTTGGTTCTGTTCATCGACAGCCAGGTTTGCCCTGTTGAGCCGGGGATGAAGTCATGGCTCTCACGTTAAAATAACTGTCATTTATTCTGATACAGCAACCATAAACGAATGCTTTTTGCCTGTTAACAGCTAAATTTTATTAAAAGCATACCACCCATCATTTATTTCTTAAAACTCGATAAAACAAAAATTGCATTATCGAATTGGTTATACAACTTTATATTTTTTAAAAAATTTAATTAATAGTGGAGCCGAAACTGAATTATAACAGATTATAAAGTTGGTAAGTCGATCGATATTTTGTTATCCGAGTTTATAAGGATTAATAACCTTATAAGCAGGTGCTAAACAAAGGTCACGGTTGTTCGATCCCTACGACTGTCGATCGTCCTCCACATGTTTATCGTTCTAGAATATATATATATATGTGGTATAATGAAATATAATTATTTTAATTATTAATTATTTAATTTTTTTGTTCAGTTGGCAACACGAGTGTTTGGCCGCCATGTTCTTTGCTTTTTTTTGAAATAGTAAGTTTTTTCATTCTCTGATGTTTTATTAATATCTATCAATCCGTAGATATGGAAAGACTTCGACGTCACCACATATATAATTAACCCGAGTCCTCGACATTTAAAAACAAAGTATATAAAGAATATAACAACAAAGTCGAGAGTCAAGAACACCCAGTTTGCTATTTTTGAAACACCATACGCGTAAGGTTAACGACTCGCTTTTTCTGCCTCTTTTAACTTTTCGCTTTACGAATTTGGGTGTAAATGTATCTCTACCACATTACTTACTGTTTATGCAAGTGGTGAGAAACACTGTAAAAATCAGAAGATCGGAAGGGATCGTGTTATGTCGCAAATGATACTTCGCATCCGGCTAATTTAAATATGATAGATAATGGATCGAATTTTTGTCCTTCATACTTATAAACTTACTTTAACGCAATTATCATTCTTAAAACGTATAATTGAAAGAAAGGCGTGGATATTTCTTATCGATATTTATCTGATGTAATTAATTAGCGATAATTAATGAAGGTGGTGTAACGTAGAAAACGTTTTAAATGGTGAAATATTAATGAATATTTGTGATGTTTATTGTGCAGCAGGCTACGATCTCCCCTGTATATCAATTGTGAGACCGACCCTACGTCTCGCATCTCTCTCAATGCCCAGGGGCAGTATTATCCACCCATCTACCCTCCTCTCTTTTTGGGTTTCGAGCATCTTTCGCCAGTGGACTCGTTCACCTTTCAACCGTTTATAAATACATGCTATAGTTCAGACGATGGAAGAAAATGTGCCGTGCAATTAACGCTTGTTACTTAACAACGGCACATGTCTACTTTCTCGTTTTCGAGTGTTTTCTAAATACTTTACCCGCGTAACACCGAAAATAGGTCTTGCCCTATTTTTGTCTTTTTCGTTTGTATATAGAAACTGCCACCGGAAGTTTGGATAGCTTTTCTTACACGACACCCTTTCTCTTCAGACTTTAACCGATTTTTTGATGTTTTATACGCTTAACTATTAATTATCTCTCTGCTTAACAAATTGATCTCTCGAGTTGACAAATTTTTTTTTATAATTTCTAAAATTCGATAGGATTTATTGATCCGAAGCTGGGAAAATTGCGAGCCAATTGAGAGTTCCAACGGAATTTTCGCTTTCTAGCTTTGGAAATAAATAAAAAAATAAAAAAAAATAGATCCACCAACAGATCAATCTTGATTTAGTTTTCTCATTTTTATTTTATAAAATCCGAAAACGGGCATTTTTAATAACTAAAAACTGTTTTAGAGCAACACTTACCTATTGTTGGTTACTTACCGGTAAGTAGTCCTTCAGTTATAAATCATTTTTCATGAGGTGAACCTCTGAAAGCTTTCTCTCCAACCTTAGAGAATTCCGAGATAAGTTTGTTTTCCCAGAAGTTCCAGATTTAAACTGTTCGGATGAATTATGATACCGTAATTTGTTATCCATAACTGTTACGAATATTTACGTCTTAATTAAATCCTTTTCATAACAGAAAATTACTTTTTTTTATTCATAAAAATACACGAAAATCTTCTACAGAAAGTATTGTTTTTTTATATAAAAAAAAGCCAAAAAAATTTTTTTATAAAATAAATAGTTTCTCGAGATTTAATTTTTAATAAATATTTTAAAATATTTAAAATATAATAAGAATTTCCAAACTGACTTTAAGAAAAAAAAAGCAAAAATAATAAAAATTACTTTTAAAATATTTTTCCTCTAGAGTATTCCCCAAAATACATTTTATTTGTTCTGTTTTTTTATATTCTTTCCTAAAATAAAAAAAAAATACGTAATATTCTCCTAAATTTATTTTCTTTCTTTGTAAAATACGAGGATAGTTATCAAGAAGTTAATAATTTCAACTCGTCGTATTAATAAAATTTCAACTGCACCGCTGTGGAAACAATTTCTAGCAACATTAATTTTAACGCGTAAAAATTACTAAAATGAATCAAATCTGCCATGTGCTTATTTTACTTACAACACGTTAAAATCCTTGCATGATAGAAACAAAATTATTAAACGTATGCGATCTGATAAAATAAAACTGGAGATTGTAAGACATTTGCAGTTCTCATATGGTAGATGTTCAAACACACAGTTTCTTAATATCTCGAGCATTTTATTAATGGATTTTTTTAATGGCTTTCACAACAAAAATATTTTTTATTTTGTGGTATCACTTTTTAAGTACGATTTTCTTTCTTCAAAATATCGCAGATGGTGTGGTTGCATTTTAGTTATTAATTTAAGAAAATCGTCGAATTTAGTCGTTTATAATGTTACCAAATTTCATCTTGGCCATATTTTATATCATATTTTTCATTCTTCATAACAGTATTCTCTGTGCAGACAATTTTTAAATGGTTACTTATCTCGAAAATATTTTTATGAATGTTAATGCATTTCTGATGTAATGATGCGAATGCTGCATTTAGTTTATTATCTACACAGAGATATGATCGTTTTGTGTATCTAAATATCAAATTATTTATTAATGGAGAATGCTGAAAGGATATTTTACTGTAGGAGCTGCAGTATAATGTTTTTCTCTCGATATTAAAATTAATTGTAATGCGATTAATTCAAAAAAAAAAAAATAACCTTTTAATGAATGTTGAAGCAGAGATTCAATATATTTCTGTTTGGTTTGCTCAGCTTTACTAATGGAAAAACCATTAATGCATTAGCAGTTTTCTATCTGTGGTAAGATAATTAATCTATCTTTTCAATCTTTGCGCTGTTAGATCTACTTATTTATATACATAATGTCAAGCAATCACTAGTAAAAATATTAAAATACATCTAAATATATCGAAAATTGCATCCGAGATTAGTAAAACGAATAAATAACAATGAATGTACGCGATAATACATATATGCCAATAAACAGAATTAAAAATTTATAATATTCTAACTTACACAGTTTCGGTAATTTTACATTAAAATTTCTACACGGTTAGATTTTAAATTATCTGGGTAATTACGTAAAGCTACAAGTTAGTTTCGCAATTAAGGTCGCTTAGAATTGATGGCAGTTTAGATGGTAAACCGCGATGGTGAAAGAAACTACTAAAAAATTCGAGTAGTTTGAAGAAATGAAAGAAAAGCTTTACCACAGTTTCTTCATTGGTAGTCCATTAAGTATAGCGGTTTTAGTCAAGTGAATTTGACATAAGATTAACAGTATTGTATTTATATTCCTTGCCATACTGTATTAGATGCAGTTCTTTTACCAACATATTGAAATTATGTTTTAAATCCCAGTTTTTCTGCCAATTAGTTTATGCATGCATAAACTAGTTTATACACGTATTTATATACTAGTCTATACGTATAATATAGATGTGTGTTTATAAACTAGTCTATACATGTATAAACTAGTCTACACATATATAAACTACTTTATACATACATGTGTAGACTAGTATATGCGTGTTCAAGCAGTCATTTGTAAAAATGTCAAAATTCGTTCGTAATTTCGATTTATACACATATATACTAGTTTATACGTGTATAAATTAGTTTATTAGTTTTTTTATCATTATTATTAAAAAATTCTCAGAAAAAACTGGGATTTAAAACATAATTTCAATATATTGGTAAGAGAATTAATAGATGTGTATAGACTAGTATACACGTGTATAATTTACTATATACATATATAAACTAGTTTATACATTTATAGACTAGTGTATACATGTATATATTAGTTTATGCATGTATAAACCCCATTAGGTTTATACATGCATGCTATAAACCTATAAACTATACATGCATAAACTAGTATATACGTGTATAAACCAGTATAGCCTAGTTTATACACATATTTATATATATTTTACACACATATGCAGCCTAGTTTATACTAGTCTGTATACGTGTATAGCCTAGTATAAACTATGTTAGAACTATGTGGAATTAATAATTATGTCTTCTAGTTTATGCATGTATAAACCCCATTAAACTAGGCTATACACGCATAAACTAGCATATACGTGTATAGCCTAGTATAAACTATGTTAGAACTATGTGGAATTAATAATTATGTCTTACCTTTTCGCAGTACTGTATAGCATATTAAAATCATTTTTATTACGCTTATCCTATTTTTTTCTTTATAAAATAGGCTTGTTTATGTTATAGTTTGATATCGAACTATAGCGACGTATATATATAGACTATATGTACTGTATATAATCTTTTTAACATTAATAAACACACGAATATTTCTCTCACTACGCAGCATAGGATTACTCAGTATGCTTCCGGTTGAAAGATTTATTGTTAAAAAATTCGATCGGCATTAGTAAAATACAAAAAAAAAAAAGATGAAAAAAGCGTCGCATCTGGTCGCGATGGAGAATTTATTTCTTCGATTCTTGGTATATAGAAAAAAGGAAAAAAAAATTGTTATGTTTGGATTGGAAGATTTTTAATTGACATCTTATAAATATAAAGATATGAATACAAAATGCTTTCGTGATGTATTATCCCATTGAAATTCTTTTTAATATTAAAATAACTGCATTTATCGATCTATTTATAGATTTATTTAAATTTATGCAAATTTGACTAGTTTATCGGAAATAAGCCATATACGAAGATGTTTGAAATTTTGAGAAATAACCATTTTTTCCATGCATACGATATGGGGAAAGAGTTTAAATTGCGAGCTTTATTATAAATTTATATTCTTCAGAGTGAAATCGTGTAATGATATTCTAAATCTTACGTATATATATAGATTCAGACGATGGCAATATATTTGAATAACAACCGGAATTAAAATATTTAAGAAAAAAAAAAAAATTTTATTCTCCCATGCAATAAATTTTATTCTAGTTTGAAGAATCGAAAATGCGGTTCAACAGTAGGAATATATCAATATTTTCCTTCATATTTATATATCGTAAATAAGTAAATTCTTCGTGTATGTACTTATATTTTCCTCAAAAAACTTTCTCTTCTGCTTAGATATATGCATTCCAGACAGCACAACATTTATCTTTTCAGATCTTGTGTTACCTAATGCCCTTCATGTCGACAGTATTTATGTTTTTCACCGTCTCAACTTTATGTCATTGGTGTTTACTACTATGTATTCGTGTTGCTTTTAGAGTTATTCGTGTTTACGAGAGAGACTCTTGTCTAAATTTGATTAATGTTGTTTTCTCATCTTCTGAACTTTGGAGATTTTAATAATTTCAGAAAGCATTTCGAAGCTAATGGTCTGTTAAATTCCTTTATTAAATTTAGTTTTAAGAGCCGCTTTAAATTTCTCTGACCAACGATATTTTAAATATTGCCAGACGAACTTGGTCGATCAAATTTATCATCTTACACACTAATTTAATATATTTTAATTAAGATATATGTTTATTCGTAATTAAACCGACTGAGACAGTTAAGATCTGGCAAAATCGTTGTAGGATATTGCTTTTAAGATCGCAAACTGTCTCATGTTCTTAAAAAAGATGTAGAAATATGACACACGCCAGTAGAAATAAGAAAAATTTTAAATAACAAAAAAGGATACTGAGAATGTGGTGCAGTCATACCTCTACTTTACGTCGGTTCTTTGTTAATAGGAAAAAAATAAAAGTTTACTGGGCTGGGTCTCACAGGCGTAAATCGCGACGTCAGTACGCTGACGTAAATGCGTCGCGCACGAAACGTCGAGAGTATCGATGTTCAGACGTAAACAAACGACGTCGTTTAGCTATTGGCTAATTACTATGACATCATTTGAAGTTAGCTGATTCAACATGGATCGCGAAACTCAAGAACTGTTTTATTTATCGATGGCTTCATTTATAAATTTATTGAATGTCATGATTTTGCAGTTGCAAAATTAAAAATCTGTATGAATGCGTGATATATATCGTTTCAGAGAGCAACAAAGTTCTAACAATCAAAATAAAACAATCTCTCTTCTGATTAGACGAATGGCCAACATACTCTTGGCGCAGCGCATAAAGTTGAAGAAAAGTCATCTCCGGCGTAACGACGCAGCGTTTAGCGATATACAGGAAGTGACATCATCAGCGTCGATACGCCGACGTATTTACGTCACGTTTTACGCCTGTGAGACCCAGCCTTTTATGGCTAGACGCCGCGTTTTTATGCTGTAGTTGATTCTTGTTCAATTCTCTACGCTGCGTACAACAGAACCTTGATCATTCGTCCAATCGGAGTATGAGCTGGTTATTGAAACTTACACAATTATTTAGAAGCTTAAAAATATTATTCCCAACGTTACGGGATTATTTAGAAGGGATCTGTATCGTTTTTTAAAGAGTTCATTCGAGTTAAGTCGCGAATCTTGGAACGAATTAACGACGCATGACTGTATAAGAGATAGAAAAAATATTTTTATCCCTTTTTAAATATTTGTTAAGAACTTCTTAGTAGTTCGACAGAAATACCATTCTACTCTCGATATTGATAGAAAGTTATTATCTTAAGTAATGTTGTGATTTTAATACTTAAAATCGATAAAAATATTTTTGAAAAGGCAATTTTTAAACCGATAATCAAAATTTCGATCAATAAACTCGCAGACAAAACTACCTGGAACGAAAAAAAGTTGATGTGCATTCGTTTATTCTCTAGAAAAATGCTTAGACTCTATTCTATAGAAATAAATAAACTAAACTTTAATTAATTACTCGTGATAAAGTAAAAATATCAGTATATAGTTTGATAATTATTATTTCGTGCTTTATAAAGTATTTTTATAAATATCAATGTTTAGACATTAGACAGATGGTTCGTAATTACGTGTCATTCAAAAATTTCTCACAAGAATCGCTATAAGAAAAAGGACGAATATATTGTCGTAGTAAATCAAGTATGGAGAATAGAGCAATGCCATTAAAAATGCTCTCGGTTCGAAGACAATGCTATCTAGATTCTCGAATTTTTATGTCCTCAGATGATGAGAAAAAATTCCTAATTATTATATTGTTAAAAATAACGTAAAATGACTTTTGTTTTAGTAATTTATAGATAATTACACCACAGGAAAAAGAAGGAATATTTAAATTGGGTATGATTAATATCGAAAGGAAAATTAAAAAGAGTTTTGCTTTATTATAACTCGTGTCTCTATAATTTTTTTAAAAAACAATGATAGAAAATAGTTGAAGATGCATTATTTCTTTTTATATACCATTAGTAAAAAGAAAAATAAAGAGTATATACATGTTTTTTCCCCCTTCTATCACAAATTTTACTTTCAGAAAAAAAATATTTATAATAATGTTTCAAACAGTTGAGTATTAATAAATAACAAAACTTTTAGTTTATCCTACCAATATCTTTGTGTAATTTGCAATCTTCGATTTTCCATTAAACAAAACGTTCCGTAGGTAATTCTACACCTACTTCTCATTACTTTGCACTTCCCATAAACTTTCCTTTTAATGACAATCTACGACCAACATTACACTCAGTAATGTCGTGTTTACATTCTGCGCTATAATAGGTTTTAAAGCATCTTACTGAAAGTAAATTTTTAGAAAACTTCACTTTAAAGGATCGTTAATATATATATATATAGTATATGTGGGTATATATATATATATAACCAATTTTTCATTGGATACAAGCAAATTTTAGTTTTCTATACGTTTCTATCGAAAACTTATCGAAGGGGTCTGTGACCTTTACACAGTTACACTGTGTTATTTTCTTTTATTTCCTTTTCCTTTCTGTAATTGGTCTTGCAATGTTAAAGATGATCGTGATGGATATCATCCATCCATCTTCTCTTCCATCTTCTTGTGCCTTTTTAAGTGGTTGGAATCCTTTCAATCTTCATTCCAAGGTCCACCCATAGAGAACAATTGTATCTTTTATTGGCGCTCTATAGGGGGGTCTGTGTTGTTGTATATTCACTCTTTTTACGACAATTTTCTGTACGTCATTATTTGTTCAAATATTTTTTTCGACGATATTTATCTTTTTAGTAAATCAATTTTTCTTTTTTAGAGTGCCGTTCTTCGAAATTTCTAAATACAGTACAAGTATATACAACTACAGAGCATGTACGCTTAAGATCACGTTTCAGTTAAGTAATCATAAAAAAAAGAAATATTTTTTTTTTAAATATCTGTTTACAACTCTTTTAAAATAATTTATCTATCATAAGCATTGAAGCTTTCTAGAATAATTTTATATATACATTTTGGAACTTTAATTATTTAAATAAGAAAAATTCAATTCATAAAAATAAATTAAAGCGCTCATCCACCGCATTTTAATGAAGGAATAACGTGTTTTGCATATTTTAAGATTTATTTTAATGACAAGCTAATATATAACAATAAGTTTAACATTGAGATATATACTGATATATACAGTGGCTATCAGAGAGGGGCCTCAATTTGTTAGAAAAAATATATTCGAGCTTCAGTATTTATCAAAATTTGAAGTTCTCTATACGCTTTTCTTGCACACTTACAAGTTACCACTGTATATTTGTCAATTTTCTTTTCTTTTCTTTTTTTTTTTTTTTTTTTTTTTTTTTTTTTTTTTTTTTTTTTTTTTTTTTTTTTTTTTTTTTTTTTGAAGGACCTCAAAAATATTAGTTGCTCAGGGCCTCGCATTTTCTCTGAAAGTCCCTGGACATATATATATTACAGTGTTCTTTCATTCTTCTGTAATATCGGAAATGCGAAACACTTCCACATCTTTCGATACAGTTCTTGATCTGGAAATCGTGTATATTCTTTTATATGGAATATTTATATAAAATATTGTATAAGCTATTTACTGTATATATATCCAATTCTTCTACCTCACACGTTTCGAAAGTAATATTATGAAATGTCGAATTTTGTTGTTGTTCATTTCTTTTAGCTAGACCATTCTTTCGATAACTTTACTCAATATTTCAGAAAATCTTTCCATTTCAATTTTTTCTAGTGAAAATATCTCATCTCCTTGTTTTTTCGACACTCAAACATATTATTCTTATCTTTAATCATAACTTGTGGAAAACTTTTTTTCTTCCTTCTCCCAATGAAACTTTTATTGCAAAATTTTTATGATTCGCTTCGAGTTTTTGCTAGATTTTGATCTAAACTTAACATTCTTGTCTGATATAATCCTACTCACACTGAGTACAAAAATCAATTTCTCATATACTCGTATACTCTTTATTTATTATATATTTTTTTTTCCTCCACTGCAAATTGAGTCACTTTTCTACTTAATACTACTCATCTTGATTATTTTCGTCGAGATGGATATTAGTAAAGATAGTTTGAATAATTTTTTTTTCTTTAAAATATTAAATCACACTACTAATATATTCTAAATAGTTTAAATAACTGTTAGACGTTTAATGGTTAGTAATATCGTATTCGCGTATTTGAGTATAAATCGATTTTCCTGCAGTTTTCCGACGAAAATGTCTTCGTCTTGCAAATGAAACAGCAGTGTATAGGTTGTCATAGTAACGAGGAGAGAGGTGTATTTGAGATGTCTTCCTCAATTTTCCGAATCTTTGTAGATTTTTTTTTCGATTTCCTTTACTATTAGCATAATCTTTAGTTACCATCATATGTTTTTGAAGTTAAAGAGAAACTGTTTGGATAGAAATGATCCGTCAGTCACCGTTGGTTAAAGCTTAACAACCTATAAAAATTTTTAGAAGCTCGAATTGTGATGCTTTATTCTGCCAGTATAAACCATACCTCACTAAAAAGTTTTAAGTTTTCACATAAAATTTTATTTTATTTTGTAATACTAGATATTACCCGCTCATTTAAATGAGTGAAAATCTTGATTTAATCTTATAACCTTGGAATATAATTGCAAAAACTTCTGCGAACCACTAATAGAAAACATTTGATGGCGGCCATTATTAGTTTATAACGCCACCTACGAATTTTGTTTTTTTTTAGAGTAATTACAATTTTAATTTAATTTTTATTCCTTAATTTTTAAATTATTAAAAATAACAAAAAGTTTTGGCTGTTGCGGAAATCCGAGCATTAGTTCTCTCTAAAGATACTCTAATTTTAGAAAAACGGTACAATGATTCGAGTGCCAAAGGATATCCAACCAGCCACGTTTCCGTATTGATATATCTGATAGTTTAAGCCCAAAGTTTCCAAAAATTCTTTCTCCGTTCCGAAATTACAAAGGAATAAAAACGAAAATGTAGTTGTAAAAATAAAGCAACTGGAAGTTCTAGTTGTTCTTACTATTGATTAAATTAGAGAACTGGTAAATCTGCATACTAAATTGCGCTTTCAATATTAAATCTAATGAATATTAATATCGAATAATCCAGATTTATTATAATAGAGAGGTCGAGATTTTCGATTGCTTTTTTAGTATGGGTGTGTTGTTAGCAGGAATTTCTTTTCTGGTAATATGCTACATGACTATCATTGGATCTCCGACTGATTTCATGGTTGGTAGGATACTCCAGAAAGTTATCTCGTGAAAGAACGGTTTATTTACGCGTGTCTGAAGAGAAATCAGTAGCCACTCTACCAGACTATATTGTTTTACTTCAGAAGATATCTTGGCTTAAAGCCAAACTGTACTAGCCGTCATGCTGTTTGTCTGGATACAAAAAAGTATTGGGCAGTACGCTATATCAAATAGATTAGGCACGTATCTAGGCTACGGCTCCAAATCGTGTGCATCCGATGGAAGAACTATGCGAAACCATCCAAATGCTAACAGGATTTTTTTCCTTCCAAAAATATTTATGTTCTTGTAAATAAATATGTTATCTATAGTAATGTTTATATACCAAATTTAAAAATTAATTAGTTAATAGAATAAGTAATATTTTAAAACCGAAATGGCTTATTTTATTTCATAAATATGAATTTTTTTAAAACAAATTTAATATAAATTTTATTACATCAGGCGTATTTTATCAAAAATTTGCATTTATTGATCTCAGTTAATAAGTCAAAATCTGGAAATAGCGATAGGATAATTTATATTTTAAAAAATGATAAAAAGAAGTATAATGTTTAACATTTCCGTCGCAGCCTTAAGGCCATGTCTCATGCACAAGCGACGCGATGCGATACTACGAGGGACAGAAAACAAACCAGTAGACATAACCTCGACGCGTCCCACGCGTATACCGTAGCGCCGCGCAGTATCGCCTGCTGTAGCTGAAATACAGCAAATTATTATGGCTACTGAGTTCGATTCGGAAGTTCTAATAAGAGAAATTTATAAAAAAAATACCTGTATTATGAAAAATAAGAGATAAAAATTACCATCATCAGCATTTAGTAGATAAATAGTGGGACGATATTTCATTATAGACGCTACAGAAGCGCTTCTGGTGGGACAGCGTAGCATCGCATTTGTAGTATCGCATCGTACAGCGTCGCGTCGATTGTATGCGGGACACGGCCTTAAATTCCCAATAGTGTAGTTGTAGTTTCGTTCACTTCCTTCCAGATCTTAAATTGTATTCCTGATGAAAATATGCGCTTATCTTAGCCACATTAGAATTAGATGATGGAAGAGAGTTAGAAACCCGAAGATCGATATATTTATACAAAAAAAAAAAACAATAATAAATCAATTTTTGTAAATTACAAAAAGCACAGAAGCCAAAAGAAGTTAAATAAAATGAAACCACCATACTAAATAATCAGTTGCGAACATTTAAATGAATTTTCGAAGAAAATAATAATAGTGTTTTCGTGTGAATTCTCACAATTTTCTCATCATTCAAACGTAACGAAAAAGCCTTGACATTAAATGGGTGTGTCTGTGAGCATATCCACATGCTTCTAATAAACTAGGTTTATTGCATCTCTCCAGAGAACACCTGGTTCAACACAGCACGATTTCAGAAATATCGTACAGAGTAATCTATGGCATGAAATATTGATAAGACATATTACTGTCTTAACTGACTTTGTTTTTTTTTGCCTTTTAAATATTTGTAATTAATCATCAGTTTATAACTTAAAAGGAAACATAAATTTTGAGTTTTTTTTTTTTTTTGTTTTGCTAGTATTCGAGTTTCTTTTTCGACAAAGAAATTCGGCACAGCATCGAAACCTTACTCTAGCCAATTTCTTAGATGAGACGATGTTAGTGATAACAAGACAACCAAATTGAAGTGATGGGCAGTTAGATGGATACGGTGATACCTTACTGTGTTTACAGATTGTATTACTTTTCTTTCCTTAGTATTGTTTTCGTATTATTCGTGTCAAGAAACGTTATTTACGATATTAACTTTTCTGTTTTATGGATATTTAACACTTTTTGTTTACGCCAGTTTTTAATTTTTCTTGCAGAAATTTAATTTAAAATCTTAAATAAAAACACAACGAAAAGAAAAAGACCTGCTGTAAGAGTATTGATTCGGAAAAATAAAATCTTTGTACGTAGAATTTGTATTTTTCTACTTAACGAATATATTTTTTTCCGAGTATCTTTTGTATGCTTTCATTTAAAACTTTGAATAGCGCCTATATATGGAGAATTTAATCAAAAATAAATGATTATACCATAAAATATTTGGTTAAATTAATACAAAATTAAAATTTTGTCTAATGAATATCGACGATGCTTATAGTTTATATGATATTTGTTTCGCTCCCGTTTTTATCACATTCAAAATGAGACAAATTTTGCAGTTTATATATCTAGAAAATAGGAAATAATTCTAGAACAGCGGTTCTCAACCTGTGGTACGCTTATCACTGGTGGTACACGAGACATGACTAGTGGTTCGTGTATAATCTTAAACTTCCTATTTGTATATGAGGCATATTTTTGTTGGTGGGACTGGAATTTTTGAATTTTGAGTTTGGTGGTCGCATTTATGAAAAGGTTGAGAACTGGTCTTCTAGAACATCCCTAGTGTATTCTCTTTCTTATTGGATGGACCAATAACCAAAACGCGTTCATTTAATTCAGTGGTTCTCAACCACTGTGCCGCGGCACACTAATGTACCGCCAAACCTTTGAAAGTGTGCCGCGAAAAATTAAGAATGAATTGTATGTATGTGAAAGAATTGTATGCATATAATTGTATGAATCATTATATTATTAATAGTCAAACGTGGCTGGCTGGATGTCCCTTTTATATGAATCATTATATTATTAATAGTCAAACGTGGCTGGCTGGATGTGCCTTTTTCGGTTGAACTACTGTACTTGATTTATATAAATATTTAGAAAGATCTAATTTTTGGCTGGATGTCCCTTTTTCGGTTGAACTACTGTACTTGATTTATATAAATATTTAGAAAGATCTAATTTTTGGATGTCTGCGACAGTCCAAATTATTTGTTGTTATTAATAGTTTAAAAATTAAAGAATAGAAATAACATTGAAATTGTAGTTCCTCTAAAAATACAGAATTCTCAGAGGGCGCTGTAACGTAATAATGGATGCCATTTTACGATTCCCTCTTGGATTCCCTGTTTTTGTCGTTATATATGGTATTATAAGATTATATTTCCGCTCATAAATGAGCGGATAATTTCTAGTAAATATTAATAGCGAAACTTGGTTGACTGAATATCATTTTTGTAGGTGAACCACTGTACCGATTCCTATAAATAAGGTATCGTTAGAAAAATCTTAACTCTTGAATTTCTGCGACAGCCAAAATTTTTTGTCATTATTTATAATTTAAAAATTAAGGAATAAAAATTAAATTAAAATTATAGTTTCTCTAAAATCACAAAATCCGCAGGTGGCACTATAACTTAATAAGAGGTGCCATTTAATGATTATTTGTACATGTATGTATAACAAAATCGCAGGCGGTGCTATAACTTAATAAGGGCCGTCATTTAATGATCCCATGTACGAATATGTCTGTAATATAAATGTAATAAATAACAATAAATATAATAATTTGTTAATAAAAATTCGTTGTTAAATCAAGATTATTATTTAAAATATTTAGGTGTGCCGCCAAATTTTAAAACATTAAAAAGTGTTCCTCAACAGAAAAAAAGTTGAGAACCACTGATTTAATTAGTTATATTTCAGTTAGATCACAGTGAAATTTTGTAAAATGGCTTATAATTAACTAACGAACAAAGTTTGATTCTAAATAAGCTTGTTATTGAACTAAATCTTGCACGAAACAAAAGTAAAATAGAATAAATCCATTTATCACAATAAAATATTGACAGAAAATGGATAGACAACTTATAAATTAAGTTAAATAGTCAAAATTTTGCTTTCAGTAAATTTATGAACGTAAATAAATTTGATAAGTTTAAAAGAATCCGATAGTTTCCACGATAACCTGATTATATTCTTTTAGTCTAAATATAACTAATGAAGCTTATTTTCAGCGGGTCTGAGAGATCTCCCATAGTTTTCGGAATGGAATTCAAACTTTATGGATCCTCTCGGACCTCCTCCCATGTAAGCAATAAACTTAGTTTGGATCTTATTATAAATGCATGAGTTCATAAGATAGATGTTTATAATTTGAGAAAGTGCATCTTAAAAAGGTAAAAATAAACATATCGGTCGGATTCCATTTATCTTTGAACTTTACGACTTCTTTAATAATTATTATTTTTCGGCTCCATTAAAATGAATACACAAAATAACGAAAACTTCACCTGCAAGCAGTTTAATTTATAATGTAGGTCTATATAGTATAATATAATATAAAAAGAATGTCCAAAAATTATCAACAAAAGTCTAATCGTGAGAATCCTTATGAAATTTTATGACGAAAATGTTCTATATGTAAATGTTTTCAAACTCTTTGTTTCCACAGAAGGCAAAATTAAAATTAAAAATTCTGCACATCAGTATATTTTCTAAATTATAAACGAAGTAAGTTCTGCAAAAGAAATGAGAAAACAAACAATATCTAAAAATTCCTGTACGCAAACACTTAAAACAGAAACAAAAATAAAAGCGAGAAAAAGTTGGTTTGGTATTGTTTTGTATATACTGTATTGTTCACGTTAAATGATTGGATAAATAATTAAAAAATCCGAAAATAAATAAAATGGCAAAAGAAATAATTATATTATTAAAACAATTGAAAAAGCATACAAAAGGAAATAAAAATCAAAAATATATACAAAATATTCGACCAAGAGAGTTTCCAGAGCTATCCATTTATTGTGTAGGCAATTGTTTTCCACTGATCTACAAGAATTGAAATAATAATTGCATATAAATCTTTTTTTTTGTGTGTGGAGACAAAATTTTGATTGTCCCTTTCCACTCAAATAAGCTAAATTGTAGCACAATTCCGAATATTTATCCGATAAGTAGATCTAACCCAGTCTAAATAGTGTTAGTGATTAGGTTAAAACTTAACAACTATGTTAGCAATTTACAACTAAATATGTATAACATATGACATTCACTCAGAGCAAGAAATAATAGAACAGAATGTGTTAGTAATAGCCAACATAACCAAACTGTAATTTTTCTGATATATCTATCTCCACAAGAAAGAAAGTAGTGAGCAGACAATCACTGTAATGGCCAAAAGTGAAAATAGAAGTTCTACCTAAATAATTTCTAAGAAAGATTTTTGATAGGGAACAGTGGTTGCAATACACCAGAGAATCATAAGTCATGCCCATAATTTTAGTATTTTTGTACACTGTTTTCGTTTAGTATTTATATTAACCACACTTACTGCAGAAACAAGTCATTTACAGATATTTAAACATAGAACATTTTCTTGTTAAAATTTCGCAAAGATTTCGTTGTTAGAATTTTACGAGATAAATTAAATGCGGTCATTTTGAGACTTCTGATAGGCACATCCCCAGTAGTGTTTCATTTTTTTGAAGGAAAAAAAAAACGAAACAGTATTATGTATAATTCGGATTGGTAGCTTGCAGTTTCAATCAGTCATGTTATATAAATTTATAAAATATCGACTTATACAATACAACATGACAAGACAAACATTAACTGTAAACAGAAATTTTAATCTTTTACTGTGAACATAAAAATAATAAAGTTTATAGTTATACTAGCGCATTTGGAAATTTTGTTCGATTTTTTTAGTAGTTTCTGTTTGCAACTGAAGTAATAAGATTATACAAAATGAATTTCTGAATTACTTCTATATCTAGAATTGAATCACCTTCTATTAATGGGAAAAAATTATATCTCAAGTTTCGATATTGCGAGGTTTTAAGATCTTTACTTAGAGGATCCCCAAACTTTAGAGGGCTACATTTGAATGCTGCACTGTATTTGAATTTTGAGCATTAACAATATCATAAAAGTAACATTTTATTCTTTATACATTAATAAATATTGCATAAAAATTATACAACTTACTTTTTATGTAAAAATAAAAATTCCCAAGAAAATATTCAGAGTCCACATAAAAAAATCTTTATGGCTGTAGTTTGGGACCTCTGCTTTACTATTTGAAACTACAGTACTTATCATATTACTGCTAGCAGTATACAGAATATATTAATTAATCAGGGCCGGCTCAACATACGATCGAGAGGAGCGCTCGCTCAGGACGCCGATATTTAAGGGGGCGCTGGCGCATTTTGTGTATTATTATTATTATAGTAAGATACAATTATTTTTTAAACGGTGAACGGACGGCGGCCGCCCGGAGTTAATTAAATAAACATAGTATATATAGTGTGTAAGTTTTGTAAAATATTGTTTTAAAAAATAAAAATTCTGTAAAGTTCGATGTCTTTATGAATTTATTTATTTTTCAAAACTGATGACTTGAGAGAGCGCAGCAAACATTTTCGCTCGGGGCGCTAAAAGCTCTAAAGCCGGTACTGATATACACTTTTTATATCACTAGCATTAATATGAATAAGATTTTTTGGATTCACCTGTAATAATAATAATTACTGTATTTATTTATAGTGGATTGAAAACACTAAAAGTACAGTTCCGTTGTTGACGTGAGAACATTACACTCTATCGCATATTAACTTTAATAATACTCTACAATCTACAGCAGCGGTTTCCAACTTTTTTTGTCCCATGTACCTCTTGATTAGTTATATTAATTATGAATACCCCCAAAAACATACCTGTACTGTGCTTTTAAGGCGTCAGGTGAGATCAAGAAAAGCATAATTTATAATATGGATAATATATATATATATATTTTTTTTTTTTTTTCAATTTTATATCAAACGTTTTCGTCACGACCCAAGGTTACAACTATACGCAGAAAAGCAAATTTCTAATTAAATTATCAGGGAGATTACTAAGGGGCCAATTCCAACTACGGGATGCACCCACACCCGTGGAGGGTTGCCGGATGGTGAAGGACGAGGATCACAGGGCCGGGCCCAGTATCCCGAAAAAAATCGGGACCAGATCCAGAACGCGAACCCGAATCCTCCTACGTGGCATGCCAACGCGTTACCACTCGGCCTTCTGGCCGGCTTGGATAATATGTTCATATCTTAAAAAATATTACAGAAATTAGAATAAACTGCTTAAATAACTAATTGAAAGTCTTTTATTTCGATTAAAAGGTATTCCGCTATTAATATTTTCTTTTTGCAGGCGGGGCCATAGGCATGTACCTAGTCTGTCTATAGCTAGAGCCGGCCCTGACTATTATAATGATAATAAACAAATGAATTATTTGCAATTCATCACGAACTAAGTCGTGATAAATTGTAAATAATGCAGATCGCTCTATACATAGGCTTACCAGACGTCCAGCTGGTACCTAGTCTGTCTATAGCTAGAGCCGGCCCTGACTATAATATTGATAATAAACAAATGAATTATTTGCAATTCATCACGAACTAAATCGTGATAAATTGTAAATAATGCAGATCGCTCTATACATAGGCTTACCAGACGTCCAGCTTTGACCGGGATTGTCCTGGTTTGATGATGTGGTCCCGGCGTCCCGGTTATTTGGTAAAATTTTAAAAGTACCGAATATACAGGAAGTAAAAAGTGCAGTCTCGGGTAAAATTGCGATTTGGAAACTAAAATATCTCCTCTGTTACACTCACTGTTGCCAATCTAAATATTTTTAGCTAGATCTAAGGCTGTGGTTTGATATTCCATGAACTATACTAACTAAATCTTCGCAGTTTTCTTGGTTGATGTCACGGTTTCGTTTGAATAAAGAACCAGCTCAGTGAGTCAGGTCACATGATTTAAGATGGAGGCATTCGTAAATGTTTTAGCAGAATTATCCACAAGTTTGATTGTTAACGAAGTAAATGATACAAGAAATTGTATTCATCATTAATATGATACATCAAATTGTATCATATTGATGTATTGAAGCACGTTGCACATTTGTATAAATTGGACTCCATTGAAAAGATTGATCTTTGCCCCACTGCGCATGCGGTTAAAGTCAACCTTACTCGTGAGATAGTTTAGATCATGCGAACTCGGTGCTTCAGTTGGGATAAAGAACCACAAATGTGTGAGAACCGACGAATATCAAACCACAGCCTTAGTACTTTTAATGTTGTCTACTTGTTTTCCCCCAAAATTTATAGCATGTGGCCTAATGAATTTAGATGCTTTATTTTTTCATTCAAATATTTTTTCACAGAATTTATAATAGTATGTAACCTATGGGATCCAGATATTTTCATTTTTTAGATATTTTGTTTCAATTAGAGTTGACAACATTGGAACTTACACTGGCCACGTCATTATTGCGCATGTCCTATCTTAGTTGAGTTTATATTGCGAGTCAGCATTTGCGATTATCTTGTACTGTACATTAAATTAATTAATCTTTTCAATCATAGTTACTTATCCTAGTAAGCTTTATTTTCTGTTGTATTTTCTCAAAATTGTCCCGGTTAGAGGGGGGAAAAAATATGATAAGCCAATCTATACATTCAAAATTGGTCCCAATAAATGCTATTTGGGATTATCACCTCAGTTTTTAATTGTCATTTCATCGACCTGATTAATAATTTTTGATAATTTAAGATACTGGTGGTTCATGTTAATTATTCTAAAGGATATATCGAAATAATCTAAATTTTTTCTTCATTTTTAATATAGTTACAAGTTATTGATTTTACTTTTTTACCAAATTTATTTTTCCTTTAAATAGTTTGAAGTCTGAAATTGTCGTATATCTATACGGCGGGAAAGTTGTTAAATATTAAAAAAATCATTTCTATAAATTATAAAAATACTTGGAAAATTATTCAGTAATGTAAAAAGCAACTTTTATAGATGGAAAAAAAATAATTCTTTTTATTTTGTTGGGTTTTAGGCGTATCAGTCGAGAGAGTTGTTGGGTGTATTTTTACTTCCAGTTACGCATTTATGGATGAATAATTTAATAAAACCGTTGCTGAAATGAAAGATATATAATTCAGTAAATTGCTACTAAAGGAAAAGAATATTTATAGTACAGGAAAAGATAATTCCAACCAAACAATTTTGTTTTTCTATACTCGGGTAGGTATGGCCAAATTTTTTGTTGAGGACAAAATTCAAATATTATTATTTCGTAGATCACTAGTGAAAATATTCTCTTTCATTGTAGCTTTTTCAATAAGCAATTTTTTTATCAATAAAATTGCATATATTAATGTGAAAAATATAACTGTTTTATATTGTGAATTTTTCAATATCCGTATTGAATTTTTAAAAATCTGAAATTACACGGACCCAATAGATAACTTTAGCGGGCAGTAATTCATAATTACAGATAACCCTCGTATAACACGCTAGATAGCTTCCTAAAAAATGCCATGTTGTGTGAAACCGCGTTATCTGAGACCTGAAGCCAATACAGAAAAGGCAGTTACCTTCTAAAACCAATTAAAAGCAAATAACTTTTTTAATTCTATATAAGTAACTTAATTTTTATTAAGATTATTAATAACCACGAAACATAAATAAAGAAACCTAAAACGTAAAGAAAGAAAAAATATACTACCCCGAAATTATGTACAGTAATACCCCGAAATTACGTAATAGGTGCGACCGGAAAGCATAACATAAGTCGGGGTACCTATAGATTCTCAAATGTAATTTCAGATACATATGTATTAGGTTTTTAACTGGCTCTTTATTACCAAAACAACAGTTATAAAAGTTTATAATATGTAGTTGCAACTCTTGATCAACAGATCAGCAAATGAAATATGTACGTACATATATATGCACTATGTAATTGTGAAACAAACAAGTGGTTAAAACGTAAAGAAAGAAAAAATATATTACCTATGTAGAAATCATTTAATAATTATAACTCGAAAACGGTGCCATTTAGACCGTGTTCATTAGACATTTTCGACTGGTTTGGAAGTTCTCTATCAGCACACCAAATTTTACGACGAAGTTTTTCTTCACTCTATATATTGAGAGACAATAAAGTTTATTGGAAAGAATGAATCCATATTTTTAATAAATCTTTGATTCTTCTTAAAAACTAGTCTTGTTATATTACTTGCCTATAATAATCAATACGTGAAGTATAAGCTTTGAATCATACCGAGATCAAATGAAAATTATGACAGTAATACCCCGAAATTACGTAATAGGTGCGACCGGAAAGCATAACATAAGTCGGGGTACCTATAGATTCTCAAATGTAATTTCAGATACATATGTATTAGGTTTTTAACTGGCTCTTTATTACCAAAACAACAGTTATAAAAGTTTATAATATGTAGTTGCAACTCTTGATCAACAGATCAGCAAATGAAATATGTACGTACATATATATGCACTATGTAATTGTGAAACAAACAAGTGGAGCAGGATGAGAAGTTATGTATCTCCGAATTTACGTAAGTCAAAGTATTACTAGATTAAGAAATTTGGTTTGATAGAAAATGTTTTTAGATTGTTGTCATTTAGCCAATTTTATATAATTAAATTACAGCAGAGAATATTAATTATTTTAATGTCGTCAGCATAACCAATTACTTTAGAATTAGTTATATATATATAAAAATAGAATTAATATACAGAACGCAAAATAAAGCACTAAGTGATGATCCCTGTGAGAATCTAACATTTGGAGAAAAGATTTCTGAAAAATTACAGGTGTGTTTAATCGTGTATTTTCAGTTTAACAAAAATATATATAATCCAATTTATATGATGATTTCAAAATTATAATTTGATAGTGTTGATATTTCCATTTTATATGACGATATAAAATGGAAATATCAACACTATCAAAGGCAGTTGTTAAATCGAAAAAAGCAGTATAGATATCAAGTTTTGCTTCAAAATTAGAATATATCATGGAAGTAGTTTAATCATGCCTATACAGTATAAGATAAAGTCGGGAGAGACGGCGCAGCTAAGTACATTCCAAACTCCTTGGTACAGTAAGATTCTGTTTAACGCTGTTTCAATATAACTCGGTTTTTTCGAATTCTATATTTTTTAGATTCATTTTGACGCAGTTTTTCAAACTGATATACTAACATAAACACTAATTTATTGCTTTGATACTCCTATGCCTTCTCGCAGTGCTTTTGATATCAGTTCAGTGCAATACATACGAAAGTCTGCTGCAGTCACAGTTCACGTTTATGATCGGTCGTCAACGTTTTAGTTAAAGTTTAGCCATTATTACGGAAATTATATACAAAATGATCCATGGCAATTCGTCTTGCCTTTGATAGAAATTCAAAGGCAAGACGAAGTGACGTGTCATGGATGCGATGTCTCGCTATTGACAATTGCTTGCTGAACGAAAGAGGAAAAGGCAAATAATTTTCCTTTAGATCGTTAGATGTTTTTTAAAAAAGTGTCAAATGAGGAAGAACCTTCCTCATCACAAACATCTTACGAATTCATCTTATTTATTCGAATATTTTTGATTTTCATGACTGATTTATGAATACAAATCGATGTTAGCAATAAAATATGTCTATAATTAATTTAATACAATTGTAATAATACATATTATAAAATAAAAAAAAGGTACGCATATTTTTTTTTTTATTCGCTGATCTGTTTCATCTATTCCCATTAATTACGTGTTAAGATGACCTCGTTTAACGCTGTTTCATTTAGCGGTTGGTTTTTTGGAACGTATCCCTCTCGTTAAGCGGGGTCTTACTGTATATTCACATTCTGGAGCCAAGTGACATTGTGGAAATGATTATGGCATACAGTAACTGCCATTCATTTTTTTGAACAGCAAAAGGTACGCATGCTGCTGATGTCTTTATCTAAGATAATTAAAAATCAACATTAGAATAAAACCGGGAGAGATGGCGCATCTTTTTTTTAGTTTACTGATAAAATAATAATCATAACCAAAAACATTTATGATTCATAACAGTATACATGGAACCATATGCAAAAAGTGGTAGGATTATACTTTGACTGCCATACATTTTCGCGTCTGATCCTAGTGCGATGCGTCTATGAATAATAAGTCGCGTTATAGCGCGCCTTAATGCCTGTCACTTTTTTCATGCTCGATAAAGTAGATGTTAATACGCATATAACATCTACTTCATTATATTTTCATATAATGCTATTATATATGATATGATATATAATTATTATTTAATATGTGCGCGCGGCGCCGCGAAAACGCGAGTCAGTTAAAGTAGAATCTTACCCAAAAAGGAACGCCAAAAATAAATTAAGTAAAATGAAAAAAAATTACAAAATAAACAACTTTTTTCATTTTGCTTTAACTAATTTCTAGCATTACTTTTAGCATATGGTTCCATGTATACTGTTATAAATTATAAAAGTTTTTGGTTATGATTATTAATTATTTTACCAGTAAACAAAAAAGGTGTGTCATATCTCTCCCGGTTTTACCCTATAACATATATGTGGTATAATGAAATATCTTTGTTTTAATTATTAATTATTTATATTTATTTTTATGGGATTTATATTTTATATCAAAAAAACAATAATTTAATTATTGATATTAAAAATAATTTTTATAAAATAATACACACTGAACAGTAAAAAATAAACTTGTGTTTTTGGATTCAGCAGGCTTTGTTTATTCAACCTAAAGTTCCATCTCATAAAAGCTTGTTAAACAAGAATCTACTGTGTTTGTACTCCATGCATACTGGAATTTTGTCTGAGTTCAAAACTAATCCCAAGGCAAAACTTTTACTCTGACTGTATAAATTTATTTAAATCTAATACTGATTATAAAAATAATATATATAAACTATTTGAATAAAGAGATATCTCTGAATTTATGTTGAAATTTTATTAATTTAATTTTTTTTATAAAATGGCAGATTTGTAAATGTAAATTTACAAATGTACAGCTCCGGCCAAAATGTTTGTCACTTTCAACTAGGCGCTGGAAACCGGAATAAAATGGCAGATTTGTAAATGTAAATTTACAAATTTACAAATGTACAGCTCCGGCTAAAATGTTTGTCACTTTCAACTAGGCGCTGGAAACCGGAAATCTTCTGACAAGTGAGTTCAAAACTAATCCCAAGGCAAAACTTTTACTCTGACTGTATAAATTTATTTAAATCTAATACTGATTATAAAAATAATATATATAAACTATTTGAATAAAGAGATATCTCTGAATTTATGTTGAAATTTTATTAATTTAATTTTTTTTATAAAATGGCAGATTTGTAAATGTAAATTTACAAATGTACAGCTCCGGCCAAAATGTTTGTCACTTTACCGGACACGTTCAGCTTCCTTACAATACTCGGCTTCAGCATGCATTAGTTTCCTCGGTAACGTAGGCACTAATGTGCTGGCGGAGGGATCGTCCATTATGTAG